>JAEIIF010012560.1:0-15497 GCA_018874455.1 Drosophila trapezifrons
TATGCAATGATTTTTATCCAACCTTACAGCATACTTTTCGGTGTTTTTAAAAGAGATTTCCAATCGATGGACTTGATTTCCCTAGCTTAATTGTTTTTATAATATATTTTTAAACCCTTAAATCCAACTTGCTTTACATACAATCTGGTTTCCCTTTGGTTATATCTCTGGCTGGCCATTTGGTTATTTTTTCAACCACAAATTGTCAGCATTTCGAGCGGAATTTCAATCGCAGCAGAGTCAATGAGTTGTGGCTATAACGACAGATCCGGAACCCTTCTCGATATCTTATCAGCCACTGACATACACTGTCCGGCAATCAGCAGCTGCTCCTCTCCCCGACCGGACTCCGGGATGCCGGGATTGCCGGGAACATTAAATGGACACCACAAAAAGCAATCAGAGTGCGATTCCTGTCCGATTTCCCCCACACATATGGACGTATGTATATCTGAATTATAGAGATGTCTGTCGATGTGCTCGCCATAAAAAGTGCTTTTTATTTTTAATCCGTTTTATGCGGCTGTTGATTTGACGATCAAACAGCTTAATCTTTTCACCGCAAATTTACAACAGACACCGATGGGCAGCAGCCCGGCGCTTATTTAACTGTCAAATTTACACGTGTTCATGGGTTGAAAAAAAAGAAGGAAACAGGAAAAACAGGACTCACCCGCACAGAAGGAAGTTTTGGCCACAAGCCGCAAGAGCGAAACCGAAACGGAATCAAATGGAGAGCCCGGCACAGCCACAGAGGCGGATGCAACTACATCTGCGGACACAGATAGAGTTGCAGATACAGATACAGGGACAGGGGCAGATACAGGGACAGGGGCAGATACAGAGACAGGGGCAGATACAGGGACAGGGGCAGGGCAGTTACAGATACAGGGACAGGGCAGTTACAGATACAAACACTAAGATGCAGGATGCAGCTTGCCCCAGGATGTGTGCAGATGTTTAGCCCAATTGCTGGCAGCTTTGTGGCCGCTTTGGCCGGACTCTGGCTCGATTCCGATTGCGACTTGGACTTGGCCAGGCGGAGGCACTAATTGAAATTGGAAACGAGTTTGGGGCAAGTCCGAAAGTCGTCTGCAAGTCGGTAGTCCACAGTCCAAGGCTCCAAGTCCCAAGGAAATGAGAACGAGGCCAGTCTAATGGGGGATAAGGTGTGGCTAAGCGGAAGTCCACTTTGCGGGAAAGCCCCCTTCACAGGACACCTGATTCCCTAAGCTTTTTATTTCCCTAGATTTTAGATTTAGAATTTTTTTAAGAAATAAATTCAGAACAAAATGTATCAGGTCATCTTTAAAGTCTTTCCCTAAGCTCATGGGGACTTTCGGGGCCATCCATCCATTCTCCAACCCAATTCCCCAGTTCTCCGGCAAATCTCTCCGCATAAGCTGATGTCTCAATTCTGATCTGGTGATGGATGGCCCTGTGGCTGTGGATTTTCCGATGCGAAAAACCCGGGACAGGGACAGGAGAAGAGAGAGAGAGAGAGTCAGTCATTTATGACCATTACGCAACCGAATGAAAACAAAATGGGAAAGCCATTGAAACAAATACGCTTTGCCCTTCTCTCGCAGACCGATGACGTGGGAGGATGTGGAGGATGTGCGGTGACAAGTGACGACTGACTGACAAGGGTAAACAATTAATTGGGAACAAAGTGCGAGGTCCGTATCTGCTCCTGTGTGTGTCCTGGTGACAATAAGGATGAAGATTGCTCTCGGATTTTGCCACTGTTCCAGCCAACCCGCCCCCTGACCCAGTTTAAAGCGCGTAAAACTTTTATCATTAACGCCGGGAATCAGCTTAAGACCGTGTGGTTCTCATCGCGATGAATGTCACAAGGTGTTTCTTCTTTGCTTTCTCACAGGAAACCCTCTGCCAAGGCGGTGAAAATTGATTAGACTCACACACACCCACACACATACAGAGCATTTGTTTTGGCCATGAACCCAATGCTCACCCCTCTCTCTCTCTCTCTGAGCCTTACGTCAAACGCCGCGTCACTTGAGCCATTTGCCTTTGACAACGTACAACGCTGCGTATGCGCATTATTCCCAGCCAGCCCAGTGGAAACATTTTTCCGCTGCCTACTGTGCGAGTGTGCGAGTGTGCGAGTGTGGCCCGTGTGTGTTTTTTGCCTCTTTTTATGTGCTTTGTCCTCTTTGCCTTGCAGTGCTTAAAAATAATTTAATTGTTAGCAAAAGCTCTTTAATGGACGAAACCCCCTTACGTTCGCATATGTGCGTGCATACTTGACTTACGTTTCAGCCAATTATGGCAGCTTAAGTGCATTAAGTAGGCCAAAAGACGATGTATATAGTATATACAGGCAACCCCAACTATTCCTGGCAATCGATTTAAGGCTGAGAAAAGAGAGAGTTTCTTTAATTAAATATTTGTAGCCAACTTAGCCCAGTTTCTAACAGCATTTAAACACGGCATAGTTAACGAGGGATTCCTGATTCCTGATCCCTGATTAAATTCCCAACCAAACACCTTCTTGGCCCCCAAAAACCATACGATTTTCAATCAAAATTCAATGCAACACGCATTTCACAATTATTGAAATTCCAATATAATTGAATGCGAATTCCCATGTCGTGGCTACATATTTGGTCAAGGATATATATGGAACTGCAGCCTTTAATGACATATGTGCGGAGCCACGGATGAACTGCGAAATGAAGAATGCACAAAGTGCACAGGGGCGGCGAAAGGGGGGGGAGGGGGGCGGCAAAGGCAAACAATAATACACAATAATGATAATCCCTATAACTTAATTCAACTGTTGACCAAACTAAGCAGAGCACATTATGCAAATGTCCATTCATGCGACATGCGATAATATTTGCATTTGACGAGCAAACAGACAGATAAAGGGGGTGAGCAGGGGCATTGAGAGGGGAAAGGGGGTTCAGGGAAAAGGGGTTCAGGGAAAAGGGGGTTCAGGGAAAAGGGGATTCAGGGAAAAGATGGTTCAGGGAAAAGGGGGTTCAGGGAAATTGGGCAGGAAAATGGCAAATGGCAAAGCAAAGCAAAGCAAAGCCAAGCCGACGAAATCAAATAGGCAAAATTAAAGCTAAAGGCCAACATTGGCAAATTAATTACATTGATGTTCGGGACTGGCTCTCCCTTTGGCACAAAATGAAATGAAATATATATTTGCGAGTCCTTCGACTGTGTGCAAGTGACAGCTAAAAGGCAGCTTTGAGCTGAATTATCAACAAGAATCCTTCATTGATTGAGGCAATAAACCGGGGAGAAAAAGTAATTTGAACCCTGCCAGGAATTGGATATTAAAAGCGAGTTTATTTTTTGGAAAATGGAAAATACATATGACTGAAAGGTTTTTGCATTAAAATAAGTCAAACCTAGCGGAGTGAACAAGAAGACGTGATTTGAAGTCAGACTGGGAATTAATTAAGCAAATAAATAAATAAATAAAAAGGAAAGAGTCTCAGATCAGTGCCTTTAAGTTTGGTCACTTTAAAGGCTTTCTGGTCGTGGTCCTGGCATTGTTGTCGATGCCGCAGTTGGCCAATTCAGTTGTTGGCTCGCCGTCCTGCTCCTTCCTTGGCCAAGACCCCTTCTCCAACCCCCTCTCCAACCCCCTTTTACAACTGCTGACGACGCCCGCTGTGCCGCTGACAGCAAACAGTTGTTTTGCATAAAAATGCCGTTGCAGATGCAAGGATGGAACTATTGAGAACGTGTGTACGTATATATTCAAATATATATATATGCGAGTATATGTGTATATATATCCAGTGTTTATTCCTTTTTTGTTGCTATGTAAACACACCATAAATATGTAGGAACCCATTCGCACACACACTACCCAGGCCAGTGCCGGGCCCGTTGTCCATCGACTGCGCCATGCGGTTCGATTTGGACGGCCCCAAAGTTGGCATTATGTGTATGCTAATTGGAAATATATATACATATATATATATATAGACGAGTCCTGTGAATGTCGCCCAAAAGGTCACGCGTTTTTTGTGCTTAAAATTCGGTTTCGTTTTCGGTGAGCAACCACAACTTTTGGTGGTCAGTTCCGGGACACCGCAAGAGGATTAAGGTATTGGCTATTTATCAAAAGGACAGCGGGAATTAAATTTCCCAAAGCTTAGCCGGAGTCATAAACCGAAAAAAAAAACAACCAACAGCCAACTCTCAGTTTAACATAATGCAATTTGTTGTCTTTTCCGGGAGGAAAGTTTTCTTTGATCTTTGGGAATTTATTTTTTTCGTTTTTATTCTGTGGTATTTGCTTTCATTCTTTGAAGAGTCATAAGTTGCCCTTTTTTTAAGTTAAAATATAAAAACCTAACTTGTAATATAATTAAATTTGTTTAGTTTTTATATTTGTTTATATTTATTTTTGTTTATATTTATTTCTGATTTTTCAAGAACACTCTACTTTTTATTTCTTCCTAAAATAGCTTCGCTATTCTTTCTTACTTGACTGAGTGTAGTGTGCCCGTTTTCTTTTTTTACAATATTACCTTCAACAAGTAATTTTACAATAGTAAGGTCACACTGGACTTGTATCTTATGGAAAAAAAACTTCGTAACTTAAGTCTCAACAAATTCTTTTAAAAAATAATATGATTTCCACACTTTGCCTTCCAAAACTCTTCCCCAACAATCCATACATCTTGGCAGGGTAGTCGGGCTCCCATTTTCGGTGTCCACTCGGCTTGTCACTCTCCTGCTGGCCCCCACTTTTTGTGACGCCTCCGCTTTACGTTATTTTGCATTTTGATCTTTTTTAATATATGGAAAACGCCGGCAGGGGAGGGAAGGCAGGGAGCCAGGCCGAAAGCTGGAGGTGTCTGTGTCTTGGGGCGGTGGAGGAGGAGAATGGGTCACTGGAGAGGGTCATCTCGGGCAGCAGCAGAAGCAGCAGCCACGTCACGCAGCTGGCCATCGCCATCAGATGGCTGACTGGGCATATTTTTTTTTTTTTTGTCTTTCTGGCCAAGACCTCAGCCAGGCCTCATTTCAATATTCCCGCCTCTGATTTTCGACAACTCATCGGTGGGATTGGCCATTAAAAGTGCGAGAATCGACGCAGATGGCTCACATGGCGTTCACAATTTATTCCGATTCATTGCCAAAAGGGCTTTGGGGACACTCCACCTTCGGCTCGAACTCCATATCGAGTTCCAGCTCCTGCTACAGTTCCAGCTATAGATCCTCCTCCAACTCTTGCCTTTAATTGTGAACCTTTCACTTTGGGCAGTCACTTTGCTGAATTAGCTTTATATCGCTTCGGCTGGCCATCCCGATTAATCAGCCAAGACTTTCCCGAGTTGACCTTTTCCTGGCATCCCGGCATCCCGGCATCCTGGCATCCCGGCATCCCGGCATCCTGGCATCCCAGCATCCTGGCATCCTGGGAAATTGCTTATTTATAGCTCCTGCCCCATTAACGACTCACGCTTGCCATTATTTCCTTGGCCCTGCTGGGGGCTTAGATAAAAGCAAGGAGAGAGAGAGTGAGGGAAAAATTACAACTTTGGCGGATTGAAAATATTCCAGGAAGTGTCACATAAGCTAATCCTTTGAGCCAAGACCCTGACCAAAGTTACTCGGAAGCAGAGTTTGTATTTGCTTAAGGAAATACCCTTTTAAACTCTGATTTTGAGAGATAGAAATCTCTGTTAAAGTATTTTAAGTACTCGAAGTACTTGCTTTTAACTTGTGGGTTTATCTCATATTTAGTGAGAAATCGGAGCTAATTCAAGATCGTAACCGAAGGCTGAGACCCCAAAAGGTCAACTGAAACAAGGTGGAGGAGGAGGAAGACGCTTCTCCCTGTGAACTTTCCGTTGACATTTGGTTCGGATGCGATGACTCCTTTGATCTCTGGGGGCCACGCATTCCGCATTTCGCATTCTGCGTTCCGCCATCATTTATTTGCAGGAGCAGCAGCAGCAGCAGGAGCAGGAGCAGGAGCAACAGCAGCGAGGGGACTCCCCATCCATCCATCATCGCTGTTCGCAGGTTGGGCAAACATAATCCGAGCATGTTTTCAATTAATTTAATGCCGCATCCCAATTTGCCGGCTCGTCGTGTGTTTGCTTGCCGCAGAAAGTGTGGCACACATGCGAATGATTAATGCGACTTCGTCGAGTCGGCAACTTTATTGCTCTTGCCAGAAAGGAGAGGCGCAAAGGATGGCAGCCAGGACGCAGGACGCAGGACGCAGGACGAAACGAAGCGAAGGAATAGGCACTTCAATTATTCATCCAGACGATTGCGTCTCCAAATACCAGTGTTCCGCCTAATGAGATCTGTTCGTTTCGGCAACAGCAACACTCCTCTCCTAATCAGGATTCCAATGCTCCTCTCCAGGATGCATCCGACACTTTTCGGTTATTTTTATCACAGCAGCCACGCATCGCTGGTCTCGAACAACAGGAATCAGTGCAAAAGGGCAAGGACACTGCTGCCGAAAAGGGACGAAGGAGGAGGAGCACCAGTTGGAGACGGAGACGCAGTGCAAGTGCACTTTCGACCATTCCCTGTGCACTCAGACGTGCCGATGACAAAGCTGATGGCTGCCGAGAGGGAGGCTGCTGCTGCTGGGGCTAAGGACTACTGCTGCCATCCAAAAGGACACACTGGCATCTCATTAGAATGGGGAAAAGTGCTGGGAAAAGTTTGAAGTTAAGCTGGGTTAGAAAGTGGAATAACTTTTGGTTTCTGGCCTAAAAAAAACCAACGAAAAAATTAACCAAGAATATAGATTAAATTAATTGCAAGTTACAAAATAGTTGGAGAAGGGTTGAGCAAGGCATTATTCAAATATAACAATAATATTGTCACTGTAATACGGTCGCTCTAGCTTTCAGTATTTATTTTATAGTTACGATACATCGATAGCAAGTAAGATAAGATCGATAGTATTAAGACAATGTGCGATAGTGGAGTTATCGAATCAGACACATCACTCTAAGAAGAATAGAAAAAAGAGAAAAGACGTTCGAATAAACGATTAATAAAACCTAGAAGCTTCTACAATATATAACTCATAATATTAATTTTAGTTTAGCTTTTATTGTTGCCTTGATAATATATATTAAATTTAAAGTATAATTGCATATTGTAATATATTATCTGTAATAGTCATATATCATTGAAGGTTCCTGATCTTTTTTCTCAACCAGTGAGTGCATTTACATTCACCTTTTTACGATGGGGCCCTCGAAATGGTCACACTTACTCGCCTTGCCTTGCCCGCCAGCGAATCGAATAAATTCGCTCTCCGAATGTTTGCCCAATTGTTCAGGGAGTGCAAATGAAACGTGGCAATTCCACTTCCACTTCCGCCGGCAGACGCCGCCATATTGTTTGCTCAATTGCGATTGAGTAACAATTATTCGTGTGTTTTCGCTGGCACTCGCTATCTCAAACCCTCTCGCTTGCGCTCTCGTTCTCGCTCCCGCCTCTCGCTGTTTGCATTCGCCATTGCGGTGTGGATTTTTAATTTTGGAAGGTTGTGTGCATGTTATGACAAGTGCGATGCAAATAAGTAACCCCATCCTGCCTTCCGCATCCGCATCCTTCACAAACAGCACTGCAGATATATCTATATATATATCCATATATATATATAGACAATATGGGTATATATCCCTGTGTGCAGCAGAAAAAGGCCATTAGCTAGAGTGGCTGGCTGGCTGCCTGATTGCTCGGCGGAACCGCGTTGCACGGAAGTAAACACACCCACACACACACACAACACAATAAATAATTTCCACTCTGATTGAAAATATTGTACACACGCAAGGAAGATCCATCCTGCCATCCCTTCCTTCGAAACAAATAACTGAAATCAATCGCGAAATTAATACAAGGATCCAAATTGATTGGAAAAGGGCACTGCAACGTTTTTTCTTGGACTGTAAACAGCAATATCGAACTGTAATTGCGGCGGCACATGTGATTCTGGCGGTCCTTTGGTCCTTTGCCTAATTAACTTTGGCCCAGTTCCGTGCGAGGACAACGTGCTCTTCTGCCTTGCCTTGCCTGGGATCCTGGCCCGGTGCCAATGAGCCGACAGGAAACCGAAATAAACGAAGAAATAACAAAATAAACGAAATAAAATAAGTAAATGCGGGTAAGAGAAAACGAAACCGAAATCGAGAACGAAACTAATGAAAATAAGGCTCAAAACTAGTCCAGGACGCGGCAGGAAGTGGGTCAGTTAATAGGGGATGCTGCTGGCGGGAGAGCCAGGACCTGCACGCCATCAAAATAATTAATATCCTTTCAAACATGCTACATGCACTAATTACAATCACAACGACGACGACTGCAAGCCTCAAAAAAAAAAAAGGGACAACGGCAAAAATAATAAACAACCTGCGTCTGCGAGAGTGTGTGTGTGTGTGAGTCAAGGTCGTTTCCGTTTCCGAGTGGGGTCTGGCCTGACAGTGTGTGTGTGTGTGTGTGTGTGCTTTTGTTGCTGTGCATTTGTCGGCCGACTTTTATTCCTTACTCCTGCTCAATCCCAGGAATCCCTGCTTACCATTGTCATTCCCCCTCTCTCTCTCTCTCCGTCTATTATGCTCCTTCGTCCCTTGTCCTTTGGTCTTTGTCCATTGCCCACTTGCTCAAAAACTCATTAGTCAAAGCATTTACTAAGGAAAATTCCCAATTAAGCGACTGCCGGGCCAAACAATGTGAAAGTGTACCAGGGCAAGCTCAAACCATGGATATCCTGTAATCGGGGCACGTAAATCGGAGAAAGGCCGATAACATATCTGAGTGAAACTATCGCTATCGGAGGGAATTTAAGACTGGAATTAAATTTTAAGCCAGAGAGGTTGCTGAGGAAGAGCGTTCGTTGTCTGTACACCAAAAGCTTATAATTAATAAGACATAATTCATATTAATAAATAAGTGACCTTTAAATAAACCTTAACATCTAAATTATCGATAACAAACACGTGCACCTCGATTAGTACTGTGTATCGATAGCTTCCTTCCAAGAAGTTTAAAAAATAAAAAAAATTATTAACTATCGATAACAGCCACATGCACCTCGATAAGTACGGTGTATCGATAGCTTCCTGAAGAAGCTTACAATTACAAATTTTATACTTACTCGTAAATACCTTCCAAGTTACTCAATTTTCCCAGGCTCAAGTTTGCCAGGTAATCCTCTTCCTGCTCCTGTTCCTGTTCCCGTAAGGATGCCAATATGCCTCGGAAACTACATGGCCAACAGCCTGGAATACCTTTTTGGGGCCAAGTGGTCGTCGGTTAGATCGTGTGTGCCGGATAACCTTTTCGCTTTTCGCTCTTCGCTTTAATTAAATCGCATATAAAATTTGCTTTTAATCAGAGCCGCGGCGCTCTCTCATATCCGATTCGAGTGCAATTGAGACACTGTCGCCGGAGTAGCAGTAGCAGGCAGGAGCACAGGATCCAGCAGGATGCAGCAGGATGCAGCAGGATGCTGCAGGATACCGCTGGATGCCCCAGCTCCATTCGTTCCTGCCCCCATCAAACAAACATGCAACTTCCTTTGCAGTCGGCGACTGTCGTCGATTTAATTAATTTGACATCATTTATTATGCCAAAAAAAAAGAACCAGAAAAAATCCAGGAAGCCGTGAGAGGTTGGGGAAGTGGCTTGGAGTGGGGGTGGGGGGTCCACACCACACACACACGAGCCAAGAAATTGCTTTTTAACGCACACTCACTCAGTGCGTGCAAGGGGTCGGGGTCCAAGGGGCCAGAAGTGATGCAGTTCGCCGGCTTAAGTGTCGTGTCCGTGTCCATGCTTCCTCTGTGTCCTACTCGGTGTCCTTCTCTGTATCCTTCCCTGTATCCTTCTCTGTATCCTGCTTTGTGTGTGGAGCCCGAGTTTCAATTTACATTCACGTTGATTTTTTGTTAAATTGGGTTTGACTTTGGCTGTCGTTGCCAACGATGGCAGTGCAAGTAGCAAAAAATCAACATTGACACAGACAGGACGCAGGAGGTGAGTAAGCGAGGTCACGCAGCAAGTCACCAGTCATGGGAGCAGGGAGCAGGGAGTAGGGAATAGGGAGCAGGGAGTAGGGAGTAGGGAATAGGGAGTAGGGAGTAGGGAGTAGGAAGCAGGGAGCAGGGAGCAGGGAGCTCAGAGCTCGAAGAACTCCACCTGCCAAGTCACAAGTGCTCGGTCATCGCTCTATTACTGTCGCAATAGTTTCAGGTTATTAGTTATGGAAGGAATCTTCAAATTGAGCTGCTGAGAGGGACATCAAGGACCTCTCCTCCCTCACAGGAGTATCCTCCATATCATAATCACAAAGAAAAACCCAACTAACCTCTTCCTGTTTAAATTATTTATTTAAACATTTTACAAAAGCCCAAACTGGGTGTCGACCAGGTCGTAGTACTTGTGGAGCTGATCCGCCAGCAGGAAGAGCAGCTTGACGGCCAGCTGCCGCCACTGGAGGATCTCTCCCGCCTGCTGCTTGTCCCACATCCGCTTCGCCTCCCGGTGCACCTCGCGGATTCCCTCGTTGTCGTAGCCGCTGCCCAGATGCGCCTCCAGGTGGCCATTCAGAATGTTGGTGGTCTCCAGGAGATTGGAGAAGATCTGGCCGTTGGCCTGCAGCAGGTTCAGGCAGTTGGGCTCCTCCACGCTGCTTATCGTTGCTGCCTCTGGACTGGAACGTCCGCCCCTTAGACGCTCCTGCTCCTCCTCCTCCGCTTCGCTGGAACTTCGATAAGAGAAGAGTGGGCTCCGCCACTGCGGAACTCGGCTGCGAGTGGAGGTAGGACCTAGACGCTGATCCACCAAGTAGTCGTTGGCACTGGGACAGTACTGGCCCACCATGGAGAGGAGCGGTCCCGCGGAAGAGCTACGGGAGCTGGGACTGCTGGAGATCTGAGCTGCCTTCTTGTGGACGGCCTCCACCCTCTCGACCTCCTGGAGGCACTGGTCCCGGACTGCAGCGGCAGCCTCCCACATCTCGCGAGCCTCTCGCCAGGCGCGCCTCCCCAGGGATCTCTTCTCGAGCAGCTGCAGGATGCTGGAGGAGGATGACAGCCCCCGGGATGTGCCGCTGCTGCTGCTGCTCTTCTCTGAAGAAGTATCTTCGCTCTTCATCTTTTTCTCCTCCTCCTCGGGTTTGGTAGAGTTCTTTGATGCCTCCGGTTCGAGGGTTATTCTCTCCTCGATCTCTTTCTTTTCACGCTCTTCTCGGGTTCTTTGCTCGTGCTCCTCCAGATCCCTTTTGCACTTCCGGCGGAGCTCCTCCTTGGCCAGCCACTCGAGAGCCTCTCGCTTTTCCATTTCCCGTCGCAGCTTGCCCATGGATTGCAATAGTCGGAGCTCCTTGTAGTACCTGCTGGACTTCTCCAGTTGCTCCTCTATTTTCTGTTCCAGGACTTCCCAGCGCCTTAGTTCCTGTTCACTCTTCTTGGTCGCCTCAATTTCTTCTTTGAGCTTTTGATCTGGCAGTGGGTCCTTTTTGGCAGCTGCTTCTGGGAGGGATTTTTTTATGGTTGCTTCTGGAAGGGATTTTTTGATAGTAGCTTCTTGGAGGGATTTTTTGATAGTAGCTTCCTGGAGCGATTTCTTCCTGCCAGCTTCTTGAAGGGATTTCTTGCTGCCAGCTTCTTGAAGGCATTTCTTTCTGGCAGCTTCTTGAAGGGATTTCTTGCTGAAAGCTTCTTGAAGGGACTTCTTCCTGGCAGCTTCTTGGAGGGATTTCTTGATAACAGCTTCTTGAAGCGACTTCTTCCTGGCAGCTTCTTGGAGGGACTTCTTCCTGGCAGCTTCTTGAAGGGATTTCTTTAGGAGCTGAAACTGGAACTCTGCCTCCCGGGATGTCCTCTTGACCAGCTCTTTATTGGTGATCTCCTTAAGCTTCTTTTGCTGCTGAGATCTCAGCTTCTGCTCCATCCTCAGCGACTCCTCGAAGCGATTCCTAAGATACCTTAGCTCCAGCAGAGCCGCTCTACCTTTCCGATTGGCCTCTGCCCTGGCTGCGATTTCGTCTGGATCCTCCAACTTTTGCTGCTCCTTCTCCTGCTGCTTTTTCTCCTTCTCCGGCTGCTTTTTCTCCTTCTCCTGCTGCTTTTTCTCCTTCTCCTGCTGCTTTTTCACCTTCCTCTGCTGCATTTTCTCCTTCTCCTGCTGCTTTTTCTCCTTCTCCTCCAGGAGCTCCTTCTCCGCCTCCCTGACGTCGTGCTTGAGCCGCTGAGCTCTCACGATGCGATCGCGACGTTCGCGATTCTGCAGGAGACGCTGCTTCTCCTGCCTTTTCATGGCCCTCAGCTCCTGCTGACAGTCTGCCAGCTGCACCTGCTGCTTCTTCGTAGCCAGTCGTGCCCTGTCCAGATCTATTTTCAGCTCCACCATGAGCTCGTTCGAGGAGGACTCCAGGAGATCATCCGCTTCAAGAGCGATGCTCGCCATTTGTCAGAAAATACTTGTCTCTTTCAGATTTATTGTATTTTTCTTGTATTTCTCATTAATATTTATTCCCAAAACATTTATTCAGATGCAGGAGACTGTTTCTACTCCGAACTTGGCCTCTTGACAGCCTCAAAGGCTCTGATGGCCAGGCCTGCTTGGCTTATATTTGTTTCTAAAAGGGTAAATGACATAAACTTTAAGCTCAAAGCCATAAAAGAGCAAACCAGTCCCCGGAGACTCGAAATTGATGTTAACTGCATGTCAAGTTGATGGCTCCGAAGGCCTCAAGTGCTATTAATCCACGCTAAATGAAATTAATAAGCCGCTCAAAGTTTGCCGGGGCCGAAGGACTTGGACTTGGCCAAGTATTTAGTTGGCCTAAGCCATCACGCTCGCGTGTGTGTGTGTGTGTCTGCGAACATTTCAATTAAACATAATTACAATATTATCAGTAAGCCCGCACACAGCCCGGCGACCCAAATATCCAAATATCCAAATACAAGGGCCTCCTCCTCGGGCTTTTGGGCCCAGGAGCCCCTGCTGGGCTGCTAAGCCGCTCCATTGTTTGCACTTCGTCAGATCCGCCGCATGAGTGCCGCCACTTTGATAATAATTAATATTTAAATCCGTTTTTGAAAGCCATTTCATTCATTAGGGCTGCTTTTCCCGGTTGCCTGTCGCTGCCTGTCGCGGTCTCCATGAGCCTCGATGGGTATCAGCTAATAACTGCCATCATTTTGATAGTTCCCCTCATAAAATGATAATATATTATGGGTTTCTTGGTAGTAAAAGGTTTTATTATTTGTAAACTAACCAAGGAGAAGGTAGAATACTTTTTTCCTAAAGAAAATATATTATTTTATTGAGTAAAAGTTCATACTTCCCTTCCTTTAATTATTTTCTATCCATAATAAATATTACTTTATTAAATATGCCTTAAGAAACCCTTATAAATTCCTATGGTAAAGTTAAATAATGTTTTTAGCTCTTATTTCTCTCTCTGTACAACGTAGAGAGGAGCGGAAAATCCCTAGGTTTCCCCTAGGTTTTTATTCTCTCGTTTCCCTACTTTTCCCGGCTGATTAATTTGATTTGATAAGTCTTGACGCAAATGTGTTTCATTTACCTCTAACGCTCCTCTGGCCCTTCCAACTGGTTTTCCAGGCCAAGGGCCCACCCAGGGAGTGGTCGCCGCTACCAACTTTTGATCGAGGCTGAAAGGAATCTGAAACCGCCGCCGCTTGGTTTGGTCTTAACCTGGTCATTCGATATGGTCTTAACCCTAAGCCCTAACCCTTGCCCTTGCCCTTGCCCTTGAAGGGGCTTCATCTTCATCGGGTTCTGGACTGAGAGTGAGGTTTCTATTTATAAAAGAAGAGATGCTGAGCTACTTTACTTCCTAACTCAATTAGCTCTTAATAACTTAAGATTTTATTAATATTAAATAAAATCTAAAGAAAGTACTCTCTTTTATGACTTATTTTTAAATAAATCCTTCCCATCTGATACTTTATTTTTGTATATTTTAAAGAGCATCTCCTCTTCAGCAAGAACGAGTCCAGCTCTTTCTGGTTTTACAACTTTTTTCAGAGAACCAACTCCAACTCCAACTCCTACTCGAACTGGGATGTAGTTCCCCCTACTCCGATCCTCCAAAAGGCCAGGGCAAAAGGTCACGCAAACCGAGACCCAGACGGGGACACATTCAAATGGTTGTCATCAATTACGCGTGAAATACGAAAAAATAAAAATACAAAAAACAAAAAAAAAAGGGCCACAGGGCGTCCCTGGAAAAGTGTCCAGTCGCAGTCGCAGTCCCAGGACCGGACATGACCAGACGACACTCCAGCCTCGCCTGTTGCCTTTCGTCGAACTAATTAGCGTGAATTATGGGAGTTTGATGAGTTGCCTAATGAATGGCCAGCCGGTCGACAGTTTTGTTGACCATTTGTTGCATGCCACCACATCGGCGGCGGCGCCTTAATGGCCGCGAGGGATACGTGTATTCCGGTTCCAAATCAATGTGGATTGGGTGCAGGGGATTGGGAACAGGGAGCTGGGGAACTGGGGAACTGGGAGCTGGGAACTGGGAGCTGGGGAGCTGGGAACTGGGAGCTGGGAGAACGTGAATGTTATCTGCCATAGTTACATTCGAAACATTCATTTATTCCCACACAAAGACGACTTTGATTGATTGAGCCGCCTCCCTGCGACGCTTATCCGTGGCAGATCCGAGTCCCAGTCGGAGTTGGAGTTGGAGCATCATCATCCTTGGGTCGGGGCAGTTTACGACCCGTCTCGGCATCTACTCCGCCTCCTCCTGTCTCCTCCTGTCTCCTCGGACTTTGTTGCCGTTTGTCCGTCGGTCGGTTTCCCTTTTAACTTGACATTTATCGCTTCATACGCATTTTCTTGCCCTTTGGTTGTGCGGCCTGACTGTGTGTGTGTGTGGTGTGTGTTTCTTGTGTTTATAAGACGATATATTTACCAACTTAATTGGTAGTTATAGACGTTCAACGTTAAATCCTGAAGAGGCCTGAAGAGTCCGTTTGTCCGTGGGCGGACGAGAGGCGAGTACTTGTGGCAACAAAGGCCACGGCCATGAAGGACCTGAAGGATGCCCCGAGCTAGCTGCTTAAAGTGAATTTATTCACATACAGATTAGCAGTTACACTGAGATTAACTAGGAGTTAGGTTACTAAATCAAATAAATAATAAATAATTTTATTAATATTAATAATATTATTTAAATAAATAATTGTACAAGGAGAGATAACGAGGAAGAAAGAAGATGACTCTCATCAGCATTCAGCGTGATTATCACTTGCTGAGAGCTAGAACCCGTTGGGAATTATAGTGCAATGCAAGCGATTGCCTTGACTATATTAAGACCTTCATCATATATATTTTATATATTTTCCATTTATATATTTTAAATATTTTATATATTATAAAATAGCATAGTAATATTTTCCTAACAATTAAGCTCCTAATGGCCTTATGACACAGGGCATAAGTTTTCATTAATTAGAGTTTTCATTAGAGGCTTG
>JAEIIF010012629.1:0-38469 GCA_018874455.1 Drosophila trapezifrons
TTGCAGACATCCTCAGGTTCGGGCTCGGGCTTGCACTCATCGCTCGGCTTGTCCTTATCTATGTCGTCGCGCAGCACCAAGGATGCGTGAAGGGAGCGGACATGGACGGGAGGCTGAGCCAGGCTGCGCTGCAGGCCTCGCGTTTGACCCCCGTTCGGATGGCCAATTTGGACACCGATTCTGGCACAGGCTGACATGGATTCTTACAATTAGATAAGGCAGGGATAATGGCATCAGTGGCTGGCTTACCTGTGGCCAATCTTGCCCAAGTCACCAACATTTTCACTTAATTATCTTTTCTCCTTAAGCGTCGTCTCGCCTGAAAATGATTCCTGCTAATGATGACAGCTCCAAGCGACTGATGACAGCTAGGCCTACTCGAAGGGAAGATAAATGAGTTGCAGCTTTAATTTAATGGGTTGTCACCTTTTTCTTGACCCTGCTTATTGGTTTAACAGACATTTGATTGAATTTTTCTTTCATTAAAAATATTTTAAATTTGAAAATATATTTAATTTCAGGCTAAACTCCAAAGATATTAAATGTTTCGGCAGAGAACCATTTATAAAATGAAGAACAATAATAATAAAAGTTTATTGAACAATACAAATAATAATTGAAAACAAACTCGTAGATATACCAAATTTAAATTTTATTCAAAGTTTTCTTTAACGTTTTTTTCAAATTCAATTCAAATATAAGTAGGTGGTGCTGCCAACTGAACGAAATCCAGTTGGCAGCACCACTTATGTATAATTTTGTTCACTTACGTCAAATACGGTTACGTTTTGGTTTACATACGTTGTTTGATTACGTCTTGTTGCGTCAAGTTGCCGCGGACGAAAAATTTCAACTTTATAAACGGAAAACGAGTGGGCACACTGCAAAAGTCTAATTTGATTTCGGTTATAAAATGTTTAGAATTGTTAATTTTCGCATTGGAAATCGCTTATACTGTGTGAAAGCAGCAAAAAAGGATGCAAAAAAATACACAGACACCATCAACCTGCCGAGGACAAAGTTTCCCAACCGCCTGACAGCAGCCAAACGGGAGGAACAGGAGCGTCTAGTCTTGGAGGCAAGTTTCTGGTGGCTCGCAGATGGGAAATACTGAATTTAGATAGTGGTGTCTGTTTTGTAGAAGAAGATTGCCGTGTCCTACGAGTACCAGGAGCAGAAGCAGGCGCTGGCGGAGAAGAGGCCACCCACCTTTGTGCTGCACGACGGACCGCCCTACGCCAATGGCCAACTGCACATGGGCCACGCCGTTAACAAGATCCTCAAGGATGTGACGTTACGACAACGAGTGGTCCATGGCCAGCAGGTCAACTACATTCCCGGCTGGGACTGTCACGGCCTGCCCATCGAGCTGAAGGCCACGAGTGCCGCTCCGGGACAGAATGCCCTGGAAATTCGGAAGAAATGTGAGTGTTTTCCTCGATTGCCCGCTTGAAAGCATACAATGATGCCTCTTGCAGCACGTGCCTTTGCCTTGGAGGCGATTCAGTCGCAGAAGGAGGAGTTCAGCAGCTGGGGAGTACTGGCCAACTGGCAAAAGAACGATATCTACATGACCTTCCAGCCGGAGTTTATAGTCAACCAACTGCAGATGTTCTACGATCTCTATGAAAGGGGCCTTGTCTATCGGGATTTGAAGCCGGTCTATTGGTCACCATCATCCAGGTAACATCAGTGAGATATTTGGAGGTTTAAAGGTGTATTTAATGGCCTTTCATTAGAACAGCACTGGCGGAGGCGGAGCTGGAATACGACCCGAAGCACACAAGTCCCTCGGTTTATGTTAGATTTGCTCTCAACCCAAACGGATTGGATGTAGAAGCTCAGTATAAGCGAATATATGCGCTCGTGTGGACCACAACTCCTTGGACACTGCCAAGCAATCAAGCTATCTGCTACAACAACTCCTTGGAGTACGTGTTGGTCAGGCTCCAAGAGCACAACCCAGACGAGCTGTACCTTGTGGCCTCTGCTCTTTTGGCAGACTTTGAGGCCAACACACAGCTGAAATGCGAGGTGATTCAGACGTTAAGTGGAAGCTCTCTGGGAAAGCTCACTTACAAGCATCCAATAGACAAGGAACAGTCAGAGTTACCCTTCTTCGAAGCCAGCCACGTGCAGGACAGCAAGGGTACGGGCTTGGTTCACACGGCACCTGCCCACGGGCCGGAGGATTTCTTGGTCAGTCTGGCCAGAAAAATGCCCGTGAAATGCCTTGTGAACGAGGAGGGTACTTACACCAAAGAGGCTACCAGTTTTCTGCGCGGACAATCTGTGCTGGATCAGGGAAATCCTTTAGTCCTACAGCACATAGCAAAGGATGTGGTTCACTCCGCCACCCTGGAGCATTCGTATCCCATAGATTGGCGCACAAAGCAGCCGGTGATCATTCGGGCCAGCGAGCAATGGTTTATTAATACGGAGAAACTAAAGACCCCAGCTGCCGAAGCATTGGAGCGAGTGGAGATCTATCCCCGAACGAATGCTGAGGCCAGCAAGAAGGCATTGCTTACGCAGCTGCAAAAACGTCCCTATTGGTGCATCTCCAGGCAGCGGGCATGGGGTGTCCCGATACCCGTTCTGTACAGCCGGGAGAGTGGCAAAGTGGTCATAAATTCCACGCTAATCGATCACCTCTGCCAGCTTTTGCGCCAAGAAGGATCAATAGACTTCTGGTGGGCCAGGCCGATAGAGGAACTTGTACCTGCTCAAATGGCCGCGGAACTTGGCTATAACATCAAGGATCTGGTCAAGGGAAGTGATATATTGGACATCTGGTTCGACTCTGGCAGCACATGGTCGGCAGTGCTGAAGAACGACAAGATGGCCGATCTGTATCTGGAGGGATATGATCAATTCACCGGCTGGTTTCAATCTTCCCTCCTCATGAGCATAGCTGCTCGAGGCTATGCTCCCTACAAGTAAGATGAGAGAACCCGATTCAAGTAAAACTCGTTCATTAGAATCTATTGAAAGGGCGCTCTTTGTGCACGGCTTCACGGTGGACGAGAAGGGCCACAAGATGTCGAAATCGCTGGGAAATGTCATCTCACCGAAGCAGATTACCAAGAAGTATGGAACGGATGCTCTGCGTTGGTGGGTGGCCTCCCATGGCACACAGCACATGTCCATTACGGTGAGCGATAAGCTACTCCAGCAGGCGGCCGAGAGTCTGAGCAAGGTGCGCGGCACCCTGCGTTACCTGAAGGGTGTGATCGGAGAGAAGGACAGTGAGGAGCAGCAGCTACTTCCCGATACAAGCTATCTAAATAGATATTTGCTGAGCCAGCTGGTTGAGTTCGAAACAGAGGTAGGTCAAGGGATAATCATATGATTTGTGCATTCCCCAATTTATGTTCATTCCTAGGTGGCGAGGCTATATAACGACTACGAGTACAACCGAGTGGTGGCCTGCATTCAAAACTTTGTTGCCAACCAGGTGTCCGCCGTCTATGTGCATCTGATTAAGGATCGTCTCTATTGTGGTGATGATCAGGACCTGCTAGCCATTCGTCAGACCCTCACCCATTGCTACCGGCAACTGTGCAAGAGTCTGTGGCCCATTGTTCCCTTTTTGGTGGAGGAAAGCTGGAGCTACTACGATGTAACTGGCGGGGCTTTTCATGAGCAGAGGGTCCGAACGAACACAGAATGGGTGGACAGGAAAGCCACGGAGGTTGTGAACGCAGCGCTTGATGTTAAACGTCTCATCAACCAACAGGCCGGAGAGGTTAACACCTGGCACCTGGCTGTAGCCATCAAAGGAAGCCGGCTGGAACTGTTGCAGGCACTTCATCCCGCTCTGAGTAAACCTTTGAAAAATTCCGAGTTATGCGAGATACTGCAAGTGGGGTCGGTTAGTCTCATAAAGTCCGACAATAGCGATATATCCTTGACTACGACTGCAGTCCATTCCACGCTGTGCCCTCGTTGTCGTCGCTATAGTCTGAATGACGACGATCAGGAGACCTGCAAGCGATGCTCTGCTGTAATGGATGTCAAGAACTAAGCGTTAAATCAAGTTTCTGTTGTTTTTAGGTCTAAGAAATATATCTTTATGTTTTTAGAAACTCTGTAAGCATTTCATGATGGTGTCCCGCAGCTTGAGTCGCGTTGTGGGCTTTCCGCCGCAGATGATGTGCGTCTCGTTGTCCTCGAACTTGATCACGGTGTCCTCGGCGACAAGATTCAGAGTGAGAGCGCCGCCAGTCCGATCCAACTTGATGTTGGAGAAGCCATCCTGGGCCAGTCGCTTCATTACAGCTTCCACATCGATGCTGCCGTACTCGTACTTCACGTTCTTTAGCACATCCTCCTTGGTCGGGGCGCTACCGCTGCCACTCGAGCTGGGATGGTCCTGAGTGCTGTCCGCACATGGCTGGATGCAGTGCACCTTGTCCTTCACCTGCAGGACGCCCGTTAACGTGGAGAACGTCACGCCGGCGGCCACCTCGCGTGGCGATATCTTCTGGGCCAGTTCAGAGGTTAGGTAGATGCGATCCAGCTTCCGCTTCAGCGGCAACCGAATAATTTCGCCGCACTTGAACGTAATTATCTTTTTGTCCGGCTGTTCTATGAACAGATTCGGCGCCGAGGGATGTGGCTTTGTGTAGGCCTCGGGAATGACCAGGACATTCGGCTTCAGCTCCTTAATTAGCTTGTTGGCCTGCTGGTAATTCAGCGAGGTGTCGATGGGACAGTAGAATGCCTTCATAGCCAGCGGCTGGAACGGGGCTAATACTTGCAGATACGGAAAGTCCGGCTCCGTGAATATGATCGAGTTATTGGGATTGTTGCCCCACATCTCGATGAAGTGCACGGCGTCGCCGAAGCGAAGGCTCGGGTGACCACAGAAGACCACGCAGGGCTGGGATTAAATATGGGAAATGGGATTTATAACTGGCTGGATCAACCTTAAGTACACGTGAACCTCACCTGCCGAAAGTCCTTGCTAAAGCCCTCGGAGAAGACATGGTTATAGTGCTTCAACTTGTTATTGCGCAGGTAGAAGGCATGCGGGAAGGGATCGTCCGGTAGATACACCTTGTTCTGCTTGGCCGAACTGAGCCACTCGGCTAGGATGTTGGAGTAGGCCAAGGAGCTGTCCGCCACCGGGGATATAAAGAACATGGGCACATTGTTGAGTCCGGCGTTCTCCAGATTCTGGGTTAGACACTCGAACAGATCGTAGACAACTCCCGAGGGATAACAGGGAATCAGAGCGGACCCATTGTTCCGGATCGTCAGCGCCACGTTCATACAGAGCTCGCCCAGCTTGGTGTCCGGATTCACAGTGGGCGCCTGCGTCAGCCCGGTCATGATGAGTACATCGGCGTGCTTCAGTGCCGACTGATTGATGGGCCGCGGATGCGTGGTCAGCGTGGACGAGCCGCTCACGTAGCATATCTTCTCGTGGGCCGTGCTCAGCACCCAGTTGCTGGAGCCCAGGCAGTAGCCAGAGCTAACTGGAGTGGCGATGAAGGCGCCCAGAATGTCCAGCTTCTCGTCGTAGCCCATAATGGTCACCTTCGAGAGGCTGCCCTGGACATCCTTGAGGCTGAAGATGGTGCGCCATTTCTTCGACCGGAACGCTTCGCTCAGCGGGCTGGGCAGCAGATGGAGCTTCTCCTTCCACATTCGGGCCGTGCAGGCCTTGGGCGACACCTCGATGTAGTCGACCAGCTCCTCGAGAAAGAAGCGCCCGATCTGCAGCGTTGGCTCCGTGGCATAGACCTTGCCCTTGAACCCCGTGTTCTCCGTGATGTACGGCAAGGCCAGCATATTGAGATAATTCGAGATAAGTATCACATCCACCTCGCTAAAGTCGAGCATCTTGTCCATCGGCAGATTGAACTCCGGCGTCGAGTCCACGAACACCCGGCCACAGCACTCCTTCAGCTCGCCGTCCATCTGCGGATCGTGCTCCCGGCTGGGTATGAAGTTGGGCAGGTTGGACCATTTCAGTGACTGGACGAAGGGCAGCGGCAGGAAGTTCAGTACCGTCTGCTCCGTCAGGCCGCAGTCCAGCATTATCCTTAGGCCCTTGAAGGTAATGATGTAACATGGCTTGGCCAAGTCCCCGCTGAGGCAGTACTGCAAAGCAGAGAGTCAAGTCACTTCCGCTGATAAATCGCTTTTTATGGATGTGGACCTGGATGACTTACCAAACGCATCTTTAGAAAGCGCAAATCGCAATGACAGCGCCGCTTCTGCGATTAAATACTGCGGTTTGTTTATATTTTGCACCAGGGATGGACGAGCCGGCTACAGGTTGACTGGAACTGGTTCTTAGTCGGAACTAGTTATTTCCTAGCTAAATAATTGGAATTTAATAATCAGATCATTAATATGATTCTTTTATGTAATATATAACCTTAATTCCCAAAAACCAATATCCAAAGAACTCTCCACAAATCAGAGGCTTATATTATTGGTTTATACGAAAGACAAGTCATTTTTAAACCAGTTCTTTTGTATATTTTAGAGATCGAGATACGGTCTTATTAATTCACATATTTATTTATGTTTACCCACGCGATTTAAATCTTTTCTAAAATGTCCCAGCAAATTCGCGTTTTACAATGCATCGAATGCAAAATGTTCCAGGTTCTTATCAAAATTGGTCAATTAAATCCAACCACTCAATAAAGGTGCTCTCATTTAGGTGGACTTGGTGAAGAAAGCCATTAAATGGGAGTGCAAAATATGCCGCCAAAAGCAGGGTTTGCTTAAGGAGTTCTTTCGAGGATCAGGGCCAGAGTGCCGCGCCAAAGTGCAACAAATGAACCTGGAGCGTGGGAAACAGGAGGAACATATTGAGGAAAACTTATTTTTAACCGCACAGCAGAGAGTTCAGGATCAGGAGGATGGCTCACTCGAGGGGCAGGAAAAGAAACTGGAGCCACCGCCAAAGAAAATCAAAAATAAGTGGGCAGACTATGTGGATGAATCCATTCCTGTTCCACAAAAATCTGCAGAACGCCCTAAGGAAGTAGCAGATATTAAGGATGAACTGAATGATGGAATCGGAACCTCGAAGTCCACAAAACGTCCGGCACAAAGTGTAGTAACTTCTCTCAGCAACAAAAGTTCAAAATGGAGCAATTATATTTAGAAATGTATACCGCAGGTTCCATAAAATGAAATAAAAACCCGTAATTAATCCAACTATATTATCATAATTGTTGTTCTTTACGTTTTATTAAAATCTGTTTCGCTCTTTTACATGTTTATATGTGTGGGTGTGTGAAACGCGTGAGGACCAATGTGTGTTCGCCTCTAAATTGGAATACATTGCCTTCTAATGCTAGAAAAATACAAGTTGTAATGATCGATCCGTTAAATATGGTAAGTTAAAGAGTTTATAGGTTTATAGAGGGGCTTCTTCTAAGTGCCAATCGCGGGCAACATGTTGGACATGCATAACTCCCACGCCCACGAAACGATGAGCCGCAATTGGGATTGAATACTCTCGCGTAGAGATATAAGAGTTAGTTATAGTTAATCTTGAGAGAAATTGTAATATTAGTATAGCCAACTACGTGTATTTGTATGATCTATTTGCCTTCGACGGGCTCTAGGCGCTTCCGGCACTACCCCCGGCGGCGTCCTTCTTGGCCACCTTCTCATCGGAGCCGGTGGTATCGTCCATTTCGTTGCACTCGGCCTCGCCGCCGGGAGCACCACCCGCCTTGCCAGATGAACGGCGTCGCTTGCGATTGATGCGCCACGGACGCATGGGAAATTTCATGGCCGGCAGCTGTTCCATGCCGAGCACCTTGTAAATCTGACGGAAGGCAATGTAACGCAGGAATAGCTGTGCCGACACTGTGAGATCCTCGCGTTCCTGTTTGGTCAACTCCAATAGTGCGTCGGTCGGGTCCTTCTCACACGGATCCAGCAGGCCCGGACCGTTGATCAAAAAGCCCGAGGACAGGGCCTCCATAATACGGCGCATACAGTCGCCGGGTGAGATTGGAAAGCCAGCCGAAGAGATTACCTTCTCCACGAGCAGTTCCAGCGACCACTGAGGGAGCGCCTGCCAGGAGACAATGCGCTGGCACAGATCCCTGAGGATGCGAATGACCATGACGCACGACTGCAGGCCAGTGGCCCGGGCCTGGAACCACTTGGCGTGACGCAAGTCAGCTAAGGCCTGCAAGACAAGACATTGTTTGGTTAAGTCACACATTTTCTGAGACTTCAAAGAGGTTACTCACACGCAGGCACGGCTCACGGGCCAGGCTCGCGTCGTCACCCTCGCCATCGTCATTGGCCGTAACGTCTTCGGGACCGGAGTCTCGCAGCAGGGGCGATGTGAGGGTTATCTTGACGGAAACAGCCTCGTCCAGTACAATTACGGCGGCATCGTCGGCGGCAACCTCCACACGATAGTTGACCTGCATGTCGCCTGGAATCGAGAGAGCAGAGCAAAGGAGGAAAATGTCAAAGGGGGCGACTTCGAAGAGGGGAGTCGTTGCAAACATCGAAAGACTCTAGATTCGATTCGACTTGGAAAAAGAGACAAACATTGTGAGTGAAGCAAAAATTCCAGTGTGGGCCCGAAAAATATGCAATAGTGATTGGCAAACATTTGGTTCAAATGGACTTGATGCACGTATGGATTGGCACGACTAATGTTTGTTTCTTCCCACGATCCACGTATCCGCTCCTCGGTTCCCAGCAAACAGGAGACGAGGCTCATCGTTTGTTCGTTCGACTTGCGTGCTGGGATCGGGATCTCTCTCCGTTCGTTCGTTCGCTCGCTCGCGTCTCCTAAAGGGAATTGCAAGCTCAACGAGAGACGAGACTCGTTGGAATGGGACTCGTTGCAATTTCATTTAGATCGAGAGCGCTTTGGCTGAACCGAACCGAGTTACTGAATTTGGACTTTGGATTACTTTTGATTATTCGGAATTAGATTCTTTATTTTAATTTGGTTTGGTTAGTTTTACTTGAAAAAAAAAAACATTGAACGAAATTTATGGGTCGCTTGCGGGAGACGCGGGCCATTGCCTTGCTTTTGGACCGATCCCGTGGTCAGCTTTCGCTCAAATTTCGCTCGCAATTTTTTCTATGATTTTACTTCTTATTTCTTATTTCGATTATTTCTTTTTTTCGATTGACAATCAAGCTTGATACACACAACTCGGCCGCTTGGACACATATATATGTATACGACACATTAGAGAGAGTATAGATATATTTGCTTGGGTTTCGAGTAAGAGATGAGGCGGCGCAGTTTCGGCGCTGCAATTTTGGCTCAAGCATTTTGCAATAATCCCAAAAGTCTGTGTGTGGATCAATCGCATTGCTTCTTGGCGTGTGGTTGTCTTTTGTTCAACTTCTTGGCCATATCAAAGGACTTTATTTACACAAAGTTTCATCCGGAGTCGAGACGGAATCGAAAAGATCGGATCGGGGTGCAAGAACCGAAGAACAGCGAGGCAAACGAGCGCCAAACTTTGTATAAATATATTCCTTTGGTTTCGAATGAAATTGCAGTTGGTTAAGTTTGATTGTTCATCAAGGCCACGAGAGACCACACCACTCTAGACTGAAGACTGGAGGCAGGGCATCGAGTCCGAGTCCGAGTCCGAGTCCGTCCGCCCGCTTGTTACCGTGACGAGATCCGTTTCTGGTGGTGGTGGTTGTGCATGTGGAGTGGAGCAGAAGAGCGGAGAGCAGCAGCAGCCGAGTGGGGAGGAGGCAGCAAACGAGCAACCTTGGGAGGGCTGAGGGCTGAGCTACAGCTTGCTACAGACGGCTAACGACTGAACGACACACTCTAGACTCAAGACTCTCGCGGCGAGCTTCTAGGCTAAGGCTCGAGGCTCGAAACTTATCCTGCAGAGAGAGAAGCTGAAAACGGCAAATACGTTACGTTTTTATACGCTATTAGTTTTGGCTATGTTGGCTGGGGGCGTTGGGCGCGGTTTGGCGGGCGTGGCAATCTCAATGGTCCACCGCAACAACAGGGCTCAACAGTTGTAGTTGTCCTAAGTACAGTTTACTTGTTTCTATTATATTTGACTTAATTTACTTAATTTTTTGCTGACTTTTTCCACACAAATTGCCCGTCGAACGTGATCGTGTAATGAATTGCGAATTGCGAACGGATCCATTGCCATTGGCATATCTTTAGCACTCCGAAATGTGTTTTCGTTATACATATTTTTAACTAGTTCAAGCCGCTCTTCCAGTTGGCCAAATTCACCTGTGCTGCCAGCAACAGAGCGAAATTGGCCAAGCTAAGTACGTATCTTTTATCTTTTCGTTTAGATCTTGATTCAGTTTGTTGGCTTTTTGCCGCATTTGTCACTCAAGCCATTTCTCTGGAAAAAGTTTTGTTTTCTGTTTTCTGTTCCTCTCAAATAGGACAACCGATATGTTGTTCAACAATAATGCCGAGCAAAGACTACACTTACCTGCCACCTCCTTGAGTTTGTCGGGCAGCACATTGGCCACACGCTGCAGCAAACCCGCCGTCGGCTTCTCGGCACATAGCACGACCAGCTCCACGGCATTGTCGCCGTGGAGGAGCAGGCCCTTGGCTAGGTAGCCTACGCGCATCACGCCCTTCAGGATGCGCACCACATTGCCTCCGTTATCGGCATCCTTGTGGAACGAAAAGATCTGGTTGTCGCGTCCGTCCTTTTCCGACGGCTTGTCGGCCTTCTCCTTCTTGGGAGCCGCACCTGCTTCGTTCGGCTGCTCAGCCAGGGCGTCAGAGACCAGTTTGAGAGCACGCTCAGTATGCGAGACGATGCGCTGGATGGTCTGCAGTTCCTCCTCCTTCGGATAGATCTCGGCGTGACGCGCAATTGCGTGTCGATCGTCAGTGCTCTCGGGGCGGCGGACATTGCCACCGGGCATCATGCCAAAGTGCGGCGGCGGTCCATTGCCCATGCGTCCAAAGCGTTGGGCGCCTGCAAAAATAAATATTACAAAAATTGGCATTACATGTATATATTTGTTGTGATTGGAATAATCGGCCATGATCCCAATTTAGAATTCAAATTGCCTTAAAATAAACAGAATGGGAAAATAAACAGCATGGATTAAACAGGATTACTTGAAATAAGTCAGTGTGTACGCGCTCAGCCGAATCGCTCTCTAAAATGGTTCTTGTACATGCCAAAGACTTGTACTAACCTTTTTAAATTAAATTAAAGAAAGTATTTATTCAGTCTACTAACAAATGAACAAGGGAAATACTCAATCAATCATAACTAAAGTTAAACCAAAGATATTACATAAGTGAAAATAATAACAAAGGGTGAGGGGCTTTAGTAACTAACACAGATAGCAATATGCCGCTGATTTTGTAATTAATATTCATTATCTAGTGTGAACTCACCTCCAAAGCTGCGAGACATCCAGTTGTTGTAGTCATACTCCTCATTGTACTGACGATTGCGCTGTTCCTCCCAGTAATTGCCGCCCTCGTGGTCCTCGCCACCGCGATGGCCGGACATCATTGCCCGCTGGGCACGGGCCTCGGCCAGGCGACGCTGGCGAGGCGTTGGTTTGAAATCAACCACCAGATCGGGTTGCACCTTGCGCTTGTACTGCAAGCGGTGACGGCGCCCCTTCATGTGCATCTCTTTGGCATTGGGGTCGTTGAACTTGCAGTCGCAGAGCTTGCAGTTGAAGCTGAGGATCTTACCTTCCTCGTCCTTGACCTCTTCGATATACTCGCCGCCCACCGGCTTAATGTTGTCCGTGTTCTCACCCAGCGAATCGTCGAGATTGTCGTCTAGGTCGTCTCCTGGCGAGTTGTCCTCATTGTCGGCACCACCCTCAGTCTTGATGGCAGCAGGTGCGGCTACACCCGTTGCGACTGCCCCGGCAGCGGCAGGCACAAAGTTTATCTTGCCCATTTTCTTTGGCTCCTCCGAGGGAATGGGTTTGCCCAGCTTCTGATGCAGCTTCACCACCTTCTGATGCTTGGCGCCGCGGACATGAGCCGCATAGGCATCCGTGCCAGTGCAGGTCACGTCGCACAGCTCGCAGTGGTAGTTGTTGCCCCTGTTTTGGGTGGTGCTAGTGGCACTGGCCGACATCTTGAGCGAGGCCTCGCGCTTCTTGTGCTTCTGGCCTTCCAGATGCTCGCGGTAGGTCTGCGGTCCGGCGCAGGAGATCTTGCACACCTCGCAGTAGTGCAGCTGCTGTGGGCGTGGCGGCGCCTTGGGTCGCATGCCGCGCAGAGCGGGGGCACCCGGAATGGTGGGTCCCATCTTGCGCTGATACCAGCTATTGGGTCCGCCGTTCGGCTTCTGCCCTGGTCCGCCCTGGTGCTGCTGGGCCACGTACATACTGGCCGCGTTATACAGGGCGGTGTCGTAGCCGTAATTGTTGCCACCCGAGGCAGCCGAGTTAGGCGCCTTAGGACCACCGTTGGATTTGTCCATCTTGCCCTTGAGCGGATTCTTGACGGGCGGGGCCGAGTAGTGGGTCTTGCTGACTGCGGCTGCCGAGCCCGGAGCGTTGTAGCTGGCCGGCGACTGCTGGTAGAATGTCTTGGTGGCGTCATACGACTGAATGGCGTTGCGGTAATCGCCGCCCCCGCCGCCGTAGCCACCGTAACCGCCCGCCCCCGGCCCGGAGGAGGCGCCAGCGCCACCGCCAGGACCCCCGGCCGCTGCATAGCCACCCTGGCCGGCAGCCACAGCAGCGCTTTGGTAAGCCGCCGCGTTCGCGTAGGTGGCGTTGGTTACCGCCGGGTACGCGACCTGTCCCGTGTTGTACTGGGTGCCGCCGTAGTTGAACCCGGCATAGTTGTTGTTCGCCATCGTCGTAGCTGCAATTACGGAAATCGAATTTGTTGCCAATCTGTTTGTGGTGATGAACCCCTGCCCGCACCCCTCCCTGCCACCCTAGACATGCTACTCCCATGTGATGTGTGCTACTTACATTCGCTATCCGGCTGTCAATATTTATGCGGATTTATTCAGGAATTTATATGTGCTTTCTTCGTAATAGCCTGTTTATAGCTGTAAAGGCAAAGTGGACTTAGTCACGTCATGTCAAAGAAGAGGAGCTGCGCCGCCGACCGGAGCACAAGGAAATCAAAGGCAAGGAGACGGAGCAGCCCCCTCCATTTTTTCCGTTTTCTGCTTACGGCTCTATTGATTTTTCCGTGCAACTTCAGACGCACTTTTCGCGTGTGTAGCGGACATGCAAGCGCGCACCGGCGAGGAACCCTTTCGGAACGGCACTTTTTCCACGGGCGGCACACGTTCTGAGCACGTTATTGTAATTTTAATTACCTGAATTTGCTTGGCTTGCTGAAAAATCCTCAATATACGCCGGTTCAGTGTTGCCAGATAAAAATGTAGCTTTCCCTCTAAAAAATCTCACGCAGTCGAGATTACCCCCTAAAAAATCCAGTGTTCTCCATAAAAAATTCAAAAAATTTGTTCATTTCAGCATGTACAATAAAAGAAGGAATATCTCAATATGACCTTCCCAACGCGGAGCTCCAAATCCATGCGGTGCTGCTCCATCTTCTCTTGTGGTCCAGGACGTCGCTGGCCTGAACAGGGGGCAGAAACGAGCTGTGCCTTTTGTATTGGCACAAAACGTTCCCAGTAATGAACGAAATATACTTCAACGGCTCCAAACCAACCCAAACAGGAACCGAATCACCCCAACCAGGAGCTTAACCAGGAGCCGCCAAACCAGAGCTGCCCAACGAAGTCAATAGTTACCTCTCGCTCTCTCTCCCTGCTTAGAAACACTTTTTGTCGATCTGAGTACTATGCTTAAATCTGCCAAAATAAAATGGTATATTTTGTAGTACATTTTTCTTGAGTCGCCGGTATTTTTTTTATAACTTTGCGGTCACACAGATTACTTGTCCGACCTCGGCGCAGTGTTGCCAATTTATCTATTTTCCCGCTAGATTTCGCGTTTTTCAATTGGGAAATGGGGGATCAATTGTAAAAATGCGGCTAGCGGGAATTATTGATATTTTCCGAGCAAAATTGGTTTTAAGCACTTAAAAAACTTTATGGCTGATGTACGATCCACATTTTGGTGAGTTTTTGTTTTAAAGAGAGCAATGTGTATTGTATGTGGACTTGATGTGGGACTAAAGTGGGACTTGGGGAATTAGGAAGTGCGAGAGAGAAGGATGGCCATTATGTGGAATGTGGAGGATATATATTATTGTACTATTGCAAATAAGCTTCTAATTACTAAACGAACACATTTAAAGCTATTAAATTAAAATACAACATTAATATTAAAATAATAGGAATTACTTCCGTAGTGTGCCATAAAAATAGCTTGTAATACAAAGAAAATAAATAGACAAATGAAAGAATATATAAAAAGTAATAAAAAATGGTATACATTATTTAATTATAATTTTTAGGTCGACGGACTCCAATTTCCCTACATAAATTTTAGTATACTAGATTTAGTCAGTATATATATATTTCGTATACGTGAAAGTCGAATAAAAATCAGAAAGAAGCTCCAAGCATCGATGAAATAATATGCATATTATGAATAATATTATGACAATAACAAAACTACGATCACTCTTTCCCTCTCGGCAAAAAAAAATAAACGATAAAATAAATGTATTAAAAACTGGCTTTTTTATGGCTTTCTTCTAACTAGTTTTGGCTTTTTTTGTATCGTTCTTCCCGTCAAAACAGCTTTTTTCTTCAAGCAAAAGTTGGTAACACTGCCTCGGCGGCCAGCAAACATTATTTACTCGGTTTTCGGCTAAATCCAGCAAAACGCAACGGAAAATCGTTTAAAATGCGCTCCAGTGCACCGAGTTCGAACGCAAAATGAATTGAAGTGAGTGCATTGGCCGCACGGCCGCAAAACTGCCACCGACTGCTGCAGGCTGTACAAAACTGATACTGATACACACACACACGGACACGGGTACATGCCACCACCCGCTGCCCGCAAAAGCAGAAATTACTAATACTACGGCTGCTGAACTGGCACGATGCTCCATATTGCCACTGCGGCCATGTAAACACTTGAATGGGGGCTCGCGGTGGTCGATGCCTGTGCCCTGTCTCCTGTGTGTCTTTTTGGGGCTTATAAATACAAATATATATTATTTTGTTAAAAGAAATTCAAATTTGCTTAAACCACGGTTTAAATTAGTGCAAACTCCTTTGAAAACATCGCAATTTCTCCCGCATAAACGTACAGCCTTGCCAGATCGCGCGTTTCGTGGTTTTTCGCAGCTTTCTGGCAACGCCGGCCCCCCGATTTTCGCTTTGCACGCGCATTCGTGAAAATGGCGGCGTTCTCGCACCGTCGCTGCCAAATTTTTTGTACATCAAAATAATCAAAATAAAGCATTCTTCCAGTGCTCAACAATCTGTCCGTGCGAGCGCGCGCGTGTGTGTGTGCGAAGGAAACCCCCAGCGCCACCGCCGATCGAGAAAGTGGAAAGAACGCAGAAGGCAGAAAACAAAAGGCAGCGAGCAGGGACAGCGAAAAACGCAACGCCAGATAACACACGCGACGGAACGGGACGGACGGGCGGAAGGAAGGAGGGAACGGAGGTGCTAGTGAGAGTCGAGCGCCAGGAGAAAGGAGAAGAGTGCACGGGTGCAGGGGAGCCAGCGCAGCAGCCGCGTGAATAAGTCAGCGGAGCACCCGTGTCCGTTCCTCGGGTTTTTCTGGCCAAGGTGAATGCAGTTGCCTTATTACCTACCAGCAGTGTGCGTGCGTGCGTGCGTCTTTACGTCTGTGTCGTCGGGTGGTGCTCCTCCCACGTCTCAGCCATCTGCTGATCCCGGTTTCGGTTCGGTTCCTGGTTTATGACCGCCAGGTAGCCGGGACGGGTAGCAGCTGCAGCAGTCGTCGGTCGCAGCCGCAGCTTACCTGTCCTCCTCCTTCGCCGCCCGACTCGTATAAATTCTAAAGTGCCTCCCCCTTACCTTGCAGTTCGCTTCTGGAGCGCGCAGCATGCAACAGTTCGTGTCCCGTGTGAATCGCCAACACAGGATGTGCGCCAGCAGTTGATCGGTCAGGATCTACCACACAGAACGCGAGTTCATCAAGCTTTCCAAGCAGACACACCTATACACACACCGCCCAACGCCCCCGCACACACACATTCGTCAGCACGATGAACACCAGCCAGACAGCTGCCGGTAACCGCATCACGTTCACCAGCCAGCCGCTGCCCAATGGAACCATCAACATAGCCGGCAATCCCGGCGCCGTCATCTCGACGGCCCAGCTGCCGAACACCACCACCATCAAGACCATCCAGGCGGGGATTGGGGGCCAGCACCATCCGGGACTGGCCCAGGTGCACCAAGTGCAGCAGCAGCAGTCGCAGCAGCAGACGCAATCCGTAGGTGCCACCCAAACTCAAACCCTAGTTATTAAATCCAACCACCATGCTGTCACCCTGCCGGCGGGTCTAGTCTCAAGTGCACCAGCAGGAATCGTAACCATGACCAAGACCATCAATCAGGTATCCATATAAAAGCTAAAATCCACCCACTTCGGGCGCTAGGCGATCGCAAGTCGGCCGAATCACTCGTCCAAATCTCCTCCTGCTCCTGCTCCCTCCTTCCGAGTCGGATTGTAGTACACACACAAAACACACTCGCTTGGTATTATTTCATTCTCATCTAAAGCTTTCTGTAGTGTATCCAATCCAAAAAACCTTCCACAACATACAAGAATCAAAGTGTCTTCCACATCCTTTCCCAAACAAATACACATATGTGATAATCCAGGCTTATTCCCTTCTATGAACCTAACTTTGCACCCTTCTCTTAAATAGTTTCCTTATGACTCATAGCTATAATTTGTAAGCTTTTACCTACTCAAAATTTAAAATTAAGAAGACCATGAGTCAATGTTTTTGAGAGTTTTCCAATCATGTTATTATTTTATTGTTTTCTGAATTTTCTTAATAACTTTTGAGGTTTTTTGGCAGCTATTACGGCGCTAAGATAATTAAGATCCCTAAGATTCCAATGCCCAATCTTGCTCAAACTAAATGCAATACTTTCTATGATTACTAGTTACTCTCACAGATTTCTGGTCAACTCAATTGCTCTATATCCTGTGGGGAATACCCAGCCAATCCAATTCTTTCCCAAACCCAAAATCCAGGCACAAAACTCTTTTCTGCTTACATACCATAAGATTCCAGCCATTATTTTGTTTTTCTTAGAACTATTTTGCTTAAAACACTCGCTTCATGTAGAAAAACTAGCAGAAACACACACACCTTAGAATACAACATAAAACGGATAAGAAACAAACATAAAACCCACTATATATATGTATAAGAATGTGTGTTCTGTAAACTGGGTGCCTCTGACGAACGATAATCCCACGGGGACCGCTGCATGCTGTAGGCTTAGACTTAGAATCTCCCCAACCAAACCCTTTTAATGCTTCCTCTGCCCAAAGAGATTATGTCTATGAGATAACCGAGTGATGATTCTTCGATGGATTAATAACAATAATGTGTGTTTTTCCCAGGCCGGTCAGCCGCTGCTGAACTCGATGCTGCCGGCGGGCGTGGTGGTGGGCATGCGCCACCAGGCGCCAACGCAGCAGCAGCAGAAGAATGTGCCCACCAATCCGCTCAGCCGTGTGGTGATCAACTCGCACATGGCGGGCGTGAGACCGCAGAGTCCATCGGTGAGTACGAAAGATTTGATTTGATTTTGATCTCTTTTACGGTTGTTGTGGTGGGTTCTTCTCTACTTACTAACCCCACAAGGAGCTCCTTAACCCCACCTCTAACCCACTCCCCCCCTCATACACATGTGCACAACCCACCTCCCACTCTACACACATTCACCGAAACACACTCTCTCCATGGTCCAGCAGATGAAAACCGAGTCTCTCTGTCTTCTCTCTCTTTACTTTTAGATAACTTTAAGCACACTAAATACGGGCCAGACCCCGGCATTGCTGGTCAAGACGGATAACGGATTCCAGCTGTTGCGCGTGGGCACGACGACGGGTCCACCGACGGTGACACAGACCATAACCAACACCAGTAACAACAGCAACACGACAAGCACTACAAATCATCCCACAACAACACAGATTCGTCTGCAAACTGTGCCGGCTGCAGCTGTAAGTAGATACCAACAACAACAGCAACAACATCAGCAGCAACAGCAGCAGCAACAACAGCAAGCCACCAGCAGCAGCACAGCCAGCACTAGCATTGCACTGCGCAAAACGATTGTCCGTACATCATCCACCACAGTCCCATCCAGCAATAATAATAACAACAATAATAACAGTATTATCAATGCCACCACCACCACCACCACCAACACCACCACCTCTACCAACAACAACAACAACAAACCCGCTACTAACCAGCAACAGCAGCATCAGCAGCTCCAGCAGAAGCTCCAACAGCAACAGCAGCATCTCAAGGCCCAGCAGCAGCAACATAAGCAGCAGCAACAGGCATCCGCTGCGGCTGCCGCTGCAGCAGCTGCCGCCAATGTGGCAGCCACCATAAAGATCAAGCAAAACGTAAAGAGATGCCTTCATCTGGATATATGTCCTTTTTTTTTTTTGCTCTTCTCTCCTCTGTTCTCTTATGTCTGTTTATGCATTTGGATTTTTGATCTTCTTATTTATGAATACTACTACGTACGCCTATACGCTTCAGTTCCATTTTTTGGTTCGTCGTCCTACGAACGAACCTCATATTTTGATTTATCCAGAATACTCTCTATATACGATTGCATATATGTATAATATATGTAGACTTAGCTACGTTTTGCATGCTGCGTTGTGTAACTGTCTGTGTAATTTCGATAAAACTCCTTATTTTGATTCGATTTAGTTATATGCGCTGTCCACGAGTTGCTGTTTCCGGCCAAACATCATTAACTAGGGCTCACCAATGATGTGTGCTGGGCTGCTGTGAAAATTATTTATGGAAAGACCCCATAAGGGATAACATAATGGTTCCCTAACAAAAAAATACATTACAGTACAATACCTAGAGACAGTGCCTTCTTGAAGCTAAAAGAAATGATTATAATCTCTGATATTTCTTCAATTTATAAACTGTTAACGGATCAGTCCTTACTAAACATATAACACATTTTCAAGGCTTGTTTTTCCCTTGTAAATCAACGATTTTGAGAGATTAAATTGAGTTTAATAAACAAATATTCAATCACTGGAATTGAAGGCATTTTACTGTAACGTTCATCTCATTTACCATTGCCCTGCTCATAACCCTGCCCCCCTGCACACATATTTGGAGGAGGATCCAGGACCTGCCCATCCTAAAGAAAAAGAACCATCCATCATCATCGTTATCATAATCTTTATTCTGCTATAAACAATATATATTTGTAACATTAATTATTCTCTAACGCTTTTTGGTATTCATTTTGCACTAGTATCTATCCATCTACCTACTATATATTCCTAATATTAATCCGCATATGTTATTTTTCACAGTCTCTGACCAACACCACCGCCTCCAACAACATAATTGTGAATTCGGTGTCCAGCGGCGGCTATACGAACGCATCGCAGCCGCCACACCTGACGCAACTGAATGCTCAGGCGCCGCACCTGCCGCAAATAACGCAAATCCAAACGATACCAGCCCAGCAGCAGCAGCAGTCGAACCATGTGGGGGGTACGGGAACCACAGCGGTGAGCAGCAGCAGCGGCACGACAGGAGCAGCGGCGACGACGACCACGCAGCAGGGCAATACCAAAGAAAAGTGTCGCAAGTTTCTAGCCAATTTAATCGAATTGTCGACACGTGAACCGAAGCCGGTGGAGAAGAATGTGCGCACCCTCATCCAGGAGCTGGTCAATGCGAATGTGGAGCCCGAGGAGTTTTGCGACCGCCTGGAGCGCTTGCTCAACGCTAGCCCGCAGCCCTGTCTTATAGGATTCCTCAAGAAGAGTTTGCCCCTGCTCCGGCAAGCTCTCTACACCAAGGAGCTGGTCATTGAGGGCATCAAGCCCCCGCCGCAACATGTGCTCGGCCTGGTCGGACTCCCGCCACAGCTGCCTGTAAGTTTGAAGTTATATTTTTTATCTACCGAGTTATTTACAATATTTTATTTCGATTCGCAATGTAGAAAATCCAAGCGCAAATCCGTCCGATCGGCCCCAGCCAGACAACAACCATTGGACAGACGCAGGTGCGCATGATAACGCCGAATGCCTTGGGCCAGCCCCGGCCCACCATTGGTCACACGACGATATCGAAGCAGCCGCCAAACATCCGGCTGCCTACGGCTCCGCGCTTGGTCAACACTGGGGCCATTCGCGCTCAGATACCCTCACTACAGGTACCCGGACAGGCGGTAAGAGATTAACCCCTACTTTTAACTTGTGTGGTTTCTTGAATGTATTATATATCTCTCTCCCCTATAGAACATTGTGCAAATTCGAGGACCGCAGCATGCCCAGCTGCAGCGATCGACGGGCTCGGTGCAGATCCGTGCCACCACCCGGCCGCCGAATAGTGCGCCCAGTACGAACAAACTCACTGCCGTCAAGGTGGGCCAGACGCAGATTAAGGCGATTACACCCAGCCTGCATCCGCCTTCGCTGGCTGCCATCTCGGGCGGACCGCCGCCGACACCCACGCTATCTGTCTTATCCACGTTGAACTCGGCATCAACCACAACGCTACCGATACCGTCGCTGCCCACGGTCCACCTACCGCCGGAGGCACTTCGAGCCCGTGAACAGATGCAGAATTCGCTGCACCACAACAACAACAATCACTTTGAGGCGAAACTGGTGGAGATCAAGGCACCATCATCGCTGCATCCGGCCCACATTACCGCTTCGCTCACGCCAATTGGAGCCAAGACGACGATGGCAAGGGCATCGCCAATGATAGGCAAGACGGCGATGAATAAGAAGAAACGCGACGCAATGGAAGACGCCAAGTTGAACAGTGCGGGCGGAGCTGCGGCGGCGGCGGCAGCAGCGGCTAACTCGTTCTTCCAGCAGAGCTCCATGTCCTCGTCGATGTACGGCGACGATGATATCAATGATGTGGCCGCCATGGGTGGCGTTAATCTAGCGGAGGAGTCGCAGCGGATTCTCGGCTGTACGGAAAACATTGGCACCCAGATACGGTCCTGCAAGGACGAGGTGTTCCTCAATCTGCCCGCGCTGCAGGCCCGGATACGGGCCATTACGTCGGAAGCAGGCTTGGACGAGCCGGCGCAGGATGTGGCCGTACTGATATCGCACGCCTGCCAGGAGCGACTAAAGAACATTGTGGAGAAGTTGGCTGTGATAGCGGAGCACCGCATTGATGTCATCAAGGTGAGTCTTTCTCAAAATCAATGTACCTTTTTTCCAATTTAATAACTACTTCCTTGCTTCTAGTTGGATCCTCGCTATGAGCCGGCCAAGGATGTGCGCGGACAGATCAAGTTTCTGGAGGAGCTTGACAAGGCCGAGCAGAAGCGGCACGAGGAGCTGGAACGAGAGATGTTGCTGCGGGCGGCCAAGTCGCGGTCGCGAGTGGAAGATCCCGAACAGGCCAAGATGAAGGCGAGGGTAAGATGAGCGCAAAAGTTATCCTCACCGAGAGACACTTACTGACTGATTTTCTAGGCCAAGGAGATGCAGCGTGCGGAGATGGAGGAGCTGCGACAGCGAGACGCTAATCTGACAGCGTTGCAGGCGATTGGACCACGAAAAAAGCTGAAGCTGGACGGGGAACTGGCCAGTGCGGGAGTGGTATGTATATTTCAAATGTTTATCATACAAATTCTTTTAAATAAATTAAATTAATTTAAAAGAAGTCTTTAGTACCTTAATCCAGACAGCTGACTAATTAAGTTACGTTCTCTCCCAACCAAAAAAAAAAGGGTTCGAGTGGCGGCGGACTGCTAAGCAGCTCGGGATCTGCGCCAACAACGTTACGGCCGCGCATCAAGCGTGTCAACCTGCGCGACATGCTCTTCTATATGGAGCAGGAACGCGAATTCTGTCGCAGCTCTGTGCTGTTCAAGACATACCTCAAGTGATCGTCGTCCATCATTCGCAGCAGCAGCACCGTCTTCTCCTCGCTGATCCTCCGCCTACTCCCTGGACTGTCGTCGTCTGTGTCGTTGTCGTTTCCAGCTTTACATTTTCATCCATTTGCAATATACACAATTTTACATTATTTAGCCTCAAATTTAACTGCGTCGCGTCGTCCCCCCCGTTGTTGTTTTATTCTTTTTAGTTAGGCGCCCCCTTTTCTTCAGTTTACATATTTACCTTACTTAAACCATAAATTGTAATATTATGTTAAGCTTATCTTAAAGCTCGTTTACCTTCCAACCTTACCAACCCAATAAATTGTCTGTAAAACTTAAACCAAACCAATCCAATCCAAAAAAAAACCAAGAAAACCACAGTAACGTAAAAGTAAACGAAGAGAAAGTAAAGTAAAGAGAACGCGCAGTCAGCGGGCGTTTAAATTGTAATTAAAAAGTAACATAAAGTTTGCAACAACTGCATTGACGGCCTTATCTAAACGATATAAACATAATTATTAATATATTTAATTATTTTAGCTTAGTTTGTTAAACGAAAACCAAGCATAATTCCTAGATATTAAGTGAATGAAAAGGTATCGAGCGCTAGCGGCAGCAAGAGAAACTGAATTGCAGACAGAGAGATGGTTTTTAAAACCAGAAAAGAGATCGAAACATGTTTAGCTAACAAAACACACATCAAAACAACAGCAACAACAAGATATCCATATTAAAAGCATACATTGAATTTAGTTAATAGTTGTTTAAACGAAACAAAACACGAGAGATGTAATTTTTAAATACCAATAATTAATAATTGTATAAAATGGAGGACCTCAATCGGTATGCAAGACCCAACCAACAACAAATTGTACATACAGGCTAGGCTAAGATTTTTCAAATAGTTTAACTTAGGTAAAAACGCAAACAAAAGCATAATTAACGAATTCTCGATGGCAAGGAGAGCGGGCGATGCACTCTGAAATCAATTATGTTCTTATTAGTGGCGCTCTCGCCTACATACATCATCCATTATTGTTCTGAAACACAGTTCACTAGGCTCTAAGTGTGTGGTACATTATTGTTTATGTGCAAACTGTTTTCGAACTGACCAAACATCGGCATCCCTCCCCCAAAGTCCCTACTACCCGGAGATCCCTAGGCCCAAACACTCCCCCTAAACCCTATATACAAAATAGACAAATTTTTATACAACTAGCCAGAAGATAAATCTTGTAAAATACAATCCCAAAATAAAAAAACAAATTGACAACAAACAATTGATGTAATTCAGCAAAAATCTAAATCTAAAACAAGAACAATTCTAAGACAAATTCTTTGTGTGTAAATTAAATTAAATTACGTAAAGCAAAAAGAGCAGCAGGCAAAACGCATCCGTAAACAAAGCGCATAGTTTGGTAGGCATATAACTGAATATATATATATATATATAAATATATATATTATTATTATTATGTTTTAACATTAAGCAACAACAAAAAATAAAAGAAAAATGCAGAAAACTTAACTATCTGAGCACTGTGGGAAATTATTAGCGGGAACAACAAAATTCAGAACTTAAGTGCGCGCAGTGTGTTTTCATTTATGTATGTAACGGTATCTCAGTTAATTAGCTAGTTAAATCATTACAAATTTATATAGTCGAATTAAATAATTAATTATTATTATTGCTATTTTTACATATTAATTTTTATGTTAATTAATCTTACTGAAACTATTTGTGTAGTCGCTCCCTTATAGAATGCAAGAAAAACCTAACACAAAAAATAAAATTGAGCCAAACGTACATTTGGATTCAAACTTCAATTTATTAACTTTTATTTTGTTTTCATTAGCTTGATCTTATTTTTTATTTATTTAAGCATGCTCTTAGTGAGTTATTTTATTACTTTCAGTTACGTTTTCTTATTTTAATGGATTTATTCATGGATTTTACATTATTCCTATGATTCCCAAGTTTAGAGTTAAGAAAATTATATTATTATACATATTAATTTATTAAAGAGCAATAAAACAAACAACTATAATTTAAAGCAATACATTTATTACCCGTATTCTACGAAATTCATAGATTGATTTGATTTAATTTAGGTTTATAGCTCAATTTTCCTAGTTTCCCATTTAAAGTAGGCGCCAAAAGCATCTAAAAGCTTTGGCAACCCTAATGAGACCGTGTATTTGTCTCATTGCAGCACCAGTGATGCCAATTTAGCTATTTTCCCACTAGATATCGCGTTTTTCAAAAGGCATATGCGTGATAAATTGTAAAATAGGGGCTAGCTGGAGTTATAGCTGTTTTCCAAGCAAAATTGGTTTAATTTAAGTTTTTAAAAAACGTTATAACTGATTATTAATAATATAATATATATATAATATATAATATAATTATTTTTGGCTTTTTTTTTAACGTTCTTCCCGTCAAAAAAAGCTTTTTTCTCGAAGCAAAAGTTGTCAACACTGTGCAGCACTGGGCGAAGCAATATAAATTTGATAAGAAACAACAACAAATTCTAATTTTCCATGTAATTTAAGGGAAATAAAGGACTTTTGATTAACGTTAAAAACAAAGAACATTGGGGAGTGACTGTTTCTATAAAGTAAAAAGTTCTAAGTCTGAAGAGAAGAAGAAAATGCTCTTTGCTTGCCGAAATGACAGAGTTTTTCGATGAAAACAATGCCTGCGGCCAGAATCTTTTGAACATTGTTTCGGTGGGTAACTCCATCATAGCAGAGATCCTGCGCCTCAAGGACTACGTACCCAATATTTATAGGTAAGCAAGATATAGGAAACAAATGCCTAAAAACAATGATGATTAATCACTTCCTTGCAGATTGGAGACGAAGGCAGATAAGGCGAAATATGGGGAGATTCTGCTGGATTTCAGCTACTTCAAAGTGGCCGAGAGTCATGAGAAGAGGATCGAAGAGAGTCAGGTAGGTTAGGTAGCGTATCTCTTCCTGTTCCATTACTTATATTCCCTTCTTAGGAGCTAACCGAACTGGACGACGAGGTGCGCACCCAACTGCCTCTGATCACGCGCTTCTACTTGGCCTTCCAGAGCATCCATCACTATGCCTCCGATCTGCACCAGTACATCAAGGAGCTGGAAAGTGGCTACTACATTCAGCAGACGCTGGAGACGGTGCTACAGGAGGACGAGGGTCGTCAGTTGCTCTGCGAATCCCTCTACCTGTTTGGCGTGATCCTCCTCCTGCTCGATTTTCACATACCGGGCGATGTGAGGGAGCGTCTGCTCATAGCCTACTATCGATACAGTGGTGGCGATGTCACGCCCATGTCGGGAGCGGACAGCAACATTCAGGATGTTTGCCTGCTCCTCCGATCGACCGGCTATGTGCATCCCTCGGAGGCTGCTAAAGTGACAGGCAAGGCGGCTGCGAGCCTGGTGGTGCCCAAGTACCCGGAGGAGTACTTTTCACGCTTTCGCTTCGATGAGAACTTCGTGGATCTTGTTGTGGCGCGTCTCCGGTGCGATGATATATACAACCAGCTTACCCTGTATCCACATCCTGCTCACCGCTCCACGGCCCTGTCCACTCAAGCTGCCATGCTGTATGTGTGCCTCTACTTCTGCCCCAAGGTCCTCCATTCCCAAGGCTCCCAGATGCGCGAGATTGTGGATAAGTTCTTCTGCGACAACTGGTGCTTGTCCCTCTATATGGGCATCACTGTGAACCTGGTGGACGCCTGGTTGGACTTCAAGGCGGCCCGTTCGGCAATCGAAAATGTGACAAGTTCGGTTGCGATCAAGACCCTTTGCGTGCAGCAACGGGAGCAGCTGGGAAAGATCCTGCAGAAGACGCAGGAGATAACACGCGAGGGTGTTCTGGACGACGGATTCGTGACGGAGCACGCGAACAAGATCATCCTGATGATGCGACAGTCGAATGTCCTGCTGCGCTGGTTCTGCCTGCACACCTCCAAGGAGGTTTTCATCTTCTCACACAACACTGCCAGCCAGCCGGGACAGGTGCAGCAGATGGTGACCCAGGAGCTGAAATTCGACCGGAATGCTCTCTATCACCTGATGCTCAACTGCAGCCAATTGGAGCTGTGTGTGCGCGAGCTGCTGGCGGATATTCAGAAGACCAAGGGAGATCGCTGGACGAGGAGCCGAGACGAGGCCATGCAGAGGCTGAAGGAGCTGAGTGAGGCCTTTGCCGGCTCCAGACCCCTGACCAAGATCGAACCGAACCCTCAGCTGCAGCAGTGGTTCGGCGCAGTGGCCGATCGCTTGAAGAAACTGGATCTGGCCAGGCCCCAGAAGTCGGGCCGCCTTATCATTCAGGTGATGCAGGCGCTGGACGAGGTGCAGGAATACCACAATCTCCACTCCAATATGCTGGTTAAGCAGCACGTGCTGGAGACCAGGGACATGCTGAGCCGCATGGCCCAGTTGATCAACCTGAAGGAGGACATCGAGATCCAAATCCAGATGATCACCGACTTCAGCTACGCCTGGCATCTCCTGCAGCGTGATTTCAAGCCGCTCATGCAGGAGCACATCAAGCGCCAGCCTCAGGCCGTGATCGGTATCCGTGCTGTGTTCCTCAAGTTGGCCAGCACCCTGGAGGTGCCGCTGATGCGGATAAATCAGGCCAAGAGCGGGGATCTGGCCTCCGTGTCCAACTACTACAGCACGGAGCTTGCCAATTTCCTGCGTCGAGTTCTGCAAATCGTTCCCGAGACCATGTTCAGCATTCTGGCACGGATCATCCATCTGCTGACCAATGTGATCAAAGAGTTTCCCACGCGAGTGGAAAAGGAGCGACTCAAGGAGTACGCCCAGTTCGAGGAGCGAGCCAAGGTGGCGCAGCTCACCAACTCCATTGCCGTTTTCACCAAGGGAATCCTCATGATGAAAACCACCTTGGTGGGTGTAATCGAACTGGATCCCCAGCAGCTGTTGGAGGATGGGATACGCAAGGAGCTAGTCAATCATCTGTCCACTGCCTACAACCTGGGTTTGATCTTTACGCCGGAGAAGGGCAAAACGCCGGTGCAGCTGCTCCAACAGAAACTGCAGACACTGGCCAAAACGATCGAGGGATATCGCAGATCCTTCGAGTACATTGAGGACTATCTAAGGGTTCAGGGTCTGGGCATCCTGCTGGAGGAGTCGCAGCGCATTATTAACTATAACGTGGAGAAGGAGTGCAACGCCTTTTTGCGACACAAAGTCCAGGAATTTCAATCGGTGCACCAGAGTCCGATCATTCCGATTCCAAACTTTCCGCCGGTGCAGGGAGATCCTTCTGGCTCCAACAACTTTATTGGTCGCCTGGCCCACGAAATCCTGCGCTGCACGGAGCCCAAGCAGACCATCTACCTGGATCTCAAGAACATCTGGTATGAGAAGAAAGCGCCAGCACACCAGGAAGTACTATCTGGTTCCGCATTCTTTGGCATACTGCGGGAAGCTTTGGCGCCGGCGGGAATGGTGGGACTGGAGCGTCTCTACGCTCACATGTTGGCGGATGAACTGAAGCGCAACTTGGAAAGGTTGCAGAAAAATCTAACCTCGGATCGCATGTGGGTGGAGGCTTTGGCCTGCTTAACGCGGGAGCTGGAGGCCCGGGACTTCCCACCACCCGAGGTGGCGAAGCAGCCACTGAAGTATTATCAGGCCTACACCCAGCGCTGGCTCAAGGTGTGGCCCACGCTCCTGGATTGGGTGCTGGCCATCGGCCAGAAGCAGCTGCTGCGCCAGCAGATTGCCGGCGAGCTGAGCTTCAGCAGCAAGTGCGATGCCAAGCTGCTGGAGAACACGGCGGATACACTGAACCGGGCTCTTCTTCTAGAGCTGTCGCTCAACAAGAATTTATGTGATGAAAGGGGCGTGGGCATGCTGACCGAATTGAAGGACATTCTGCTCTATACGGGCAACTATGAGCCACTGGAACAGGTCTTTGTCACCACCAAGAACAGCCACAATGTATCGCTGTTCCTGTTCCTGTTCACGATTGCCCATTTGGGTCGCTTGCAGCATTCCACGAACACGGATTGCCTGCTGCCCAAGACAGCCAAGGATGTCATTGATTGTGTGCCTTATATTGTGGGTCTGTTAACCATCCTGCAGCAGTTCCACAAGAATGTCAAGATGTTGTATATCTCCTACATGAGCCAGTACGTGGTGACCATCGCGGAAGCCCAGCTGTTGTAAGTGTGACGAGTGTTGCCTGTGCTACCGCAGATCAGTGTTAAAGTTATGCTTTCATTCCACAGGGACAAGGAAACCCTGGGACCCGAGCCGGTCACTGCCCTCCACTTCCTACTAGCCTTTATACGCTGCGCCCGCTTGCCTCTGAGAGTCCTAGAGCAGCGCATTCCGAACATCATACTCAGCGAGTTCGAGTATCTGGCCACGCCCTTAAAGTGAGGTTTGGGCTACACACAAACTTTAATAAATCCGCAAACATAACAAGGAAATGCCTCGCTGAGGTACAAGTACAGGAGATTGTAGTTGGAGGGGTTGTTGGTAGGTAATCTCAGTGATCTCAATTCCGGGCTGGAACTTCTCTATACGTCCTTACGTAATGACGGTGGGAGCGTTGCGCCCGGTGAACTTGGGCAGCTGAGAGATCTCCAAAGCAATGTCAATAAGGGGCTTCAGCATCACGCTGGCCTGTCCCAGCACATTCTCCTTCTCATACGAATCGATGTATAAGCTGGAAGGAGCAGGATTTATGTTATTCCGAGCAATAATAAGTAGAAAACCCACAAGAACTTACCGCACGGTGGCTCCGGAGCTGCCAGTTCCACTGAGACGCATCACAATGCGACTGCCGTCCTCGAAGACAATGCGCAGACCCTGTTTCGTGGCCACCGACTTGTCCACGGGATCCGTGTAGCTGAAGTTGTCCGCCTCCTTGACCTTGTAGGTCTTTCCACCACTGGAGTAGCTCTTGCCCACGAACGCGGGGTCAGTGATGGCCTTCTCCATTGCGTTCATCATTTCGTTGCAAGGATCCGAGGCACACTCCTCGTAGTCGTAGCGGGTGAAGTAGTTGCGGCCATACACGGACCAGTGCTGCTTCAGGATATCCTCAATGCCCTTGCCCGTGTGCTGCATCACGGAGATCCAGGCCAGCACCGCCCAGATGCCATCCTTCTCGCGGATGTGGTTGGAGCCAGTTCCAAAGCTCTCCTCGCCACACAGGCACAGACGGCCGGCGTCCATGAGGTTACCGAAGTACTTCCAGCCAGTGGGCACCTCGAAGACCTCCTTGCCCAGCTTCCTGCCCACCAAGTCAACGGCGGAGGCGGTGGGCATGCTGCGGGCGAATCCCTGAACACCATTCTTCTGGAAGTAGGGGATGGCCTCCAGGTAGTGGGCAATCACAGCCAGCGAGTCGCTGGGCGTCACAAAGAACGCCTTGCTGCCGATAATCATGTTGCGATCACCATCTCCGTCGAAGGCAGCGCCGATATCGTAGTCTCCCTGAGCCACAGTATCCACGAGATCCTTGGCGTAGGTCAGATTCGGGTCGGGATGCAGGCCACCGAAGTCCGGCAGGGGCGTAGTGTGCACCACCGAGGCTTCAGAGGCACCCAGGCGGTTCAGGAAGATCTCCCTCACATAGGAGCCAGTTACACCATTCATCGCATCGATACGCATCTTCAAGGGCTTGCCCGTAGCCTTGCCGCTCACGAAATCCTTCAGCTTGGCAAAGTCAAAGATTTCCTCCATGTGGCGCACATAGTTGGCCACCGAATCGATCACCTCCACGGTGAAGGGCTTGCCGGCCACATCAAAAGAAGTCACGCCCACCTTGGAGATGTCTATTTGCAGGTTGCGCACCAGCTTGTACTGCTTGATCTCGGTGGTGATCTTGTAGATAAGGTTGGTGAAGGCATCGGGGGCAGGACCACCATTCTCGCAGTTGAACTTGATGCCAAAATCGTTCTCGGGACCGCCGGGATTGTGGGAAGCTGTCAGAACGATGCCACCTGAGGAAGGGGTAAGGTTTTTCTTAATATTTTGTAGGAAAATAATAAGTATAATCACAATAATTAGTTTACCCTAAATATTTTTATTTGTTTTTTGCTATAATAAAGTTAGATTTAAGCAGAGAAATTTATAATCATTTGATATACTTTTATAGTGATTTAAGATGGGTCCAAGTTGTGAAATTCAGAAAAATAGGCTTATCCGATTATAATTTCTTTAAAGGCTTGTTTTTGTTGTTTTGAAAAGTTGTTATTAGTAGTAGTAATCATTTTACTTTAACTATTTAAAATTTAGACTTTTTTTTAGCCACTCCTAGCTTCCTTTTCCCACCTTTTCAGCAAGTCTCTGTTAAGTTTATTTACTATACGACCCCAGGGACGACCTCTGCCAGTTAACAGTGCGCCCGCCACCCCGTTCGACGTTGATTGTGCAAAGAGATGCTGATGCTTCTTATCAATTAAAATCTTTACGAGCACAGTGGTCACCTCCTATACATAGGCGGAAGGAAACTCACCCAAGGCCTTGTTGTGACGAATCAGGCTGGAGACGGCGGGTGTGGACAGGATGCCGTTCTGGCCCACCAGCAACTTGGAGACACCATTGGCGGCGGACAGGCGAACAATCAGCTCGGCGGCCTCCTTGCAGTAGTAGCGTCCATCGCCACCAACCACCAGAGTGGATCCCGCTAGGGCAGAGCCATTGGCCTCCAGAATGGCCTGGACAAAGTTCTCAGTGTAGTTTGCTTGGGTGAAGACTTTCACCTGCGAGAACCAGGAAAGAGATGAGATGAAATCCGTGAATCGTTGTCCCGTTTTCGGTGGCAAACCTTTTTGCGCAATCCACTGGTGCCTGGCTTCTGACCCTCGTAGGGCGTTGTGGCGACAATTTCCACCGATAACGACATGTCACTGGACTGGAGTTTTCCGGCTGCTGGCTGAATTCCAACTGGACGACAGACCCGCGTTTGCGTGCGATGAAAATTGAGTGTCGAGCACAGCGCAGCGTTTTCGCCTCCCACTGATAACGCGATTCTCAAGCGGTTCGGCCATGTCGATCCCGATAAGCGCTATCTTCGATGCGTGCCGCCAGTCATCCCCAAACCTATTGTTGGGGGTGTGTCTGTATAACGCATAAATACTATTATTTCGGTTATCATCCGTTACACTATTTAAATTTTTCACTTCATCATGATTTACCGTTATTTCGTCATTCTAATAGGGGCGAACGCATAGGCCGAAAAGCTTTCTGTAGGGTGCAATGTCATTCAAGGGCATTCCTAGGTGCCGGCAAACAGCTGTTTTGCGCAAAAAATATTCCAATAATACAGCCAGAGACAGGTAAGAAGCATAAATACAAAGCAAATACCAACTAAACAATAGCTAATACTCATAAAACAAAAGATAAACTGTTTTGTTTACATTTGTTTAGTGGTTTTTGGAACCACAGAGCGCTGATGTTAACAGTTAACAGTCGCTTAACAGCGCTTTAGGGCTGTCCAAAGCATACAAACGTAAAATTAAACGAATTTATCAATGAAATAATATTTATAAATACAAATTAAATGCTATAAAAAGAAAAATTCATTGATTAATTTACCAAATTCATGCTTCATTTATTTTCGTAAAATAATAATAAATTTGGTCCACCCATGTTCCAAACCTTTTCTTTTGACAGGTTATAACGCACGTTTCCATTTTCACAACCAGTTTCTGACACACTTTTTGTGTACCTTGACAGCTCGAAGTTTGCAGCCCTGGCAGCCGAAGATTTGACAGCTCCACGTCACGAAGCAACGAAACGAGAAAGCGGCCTGCTACGACTTTAGTTCCAAAATACTCGCAAAAGAAACAGCCAACGCTCAAGTAAGTACTGAAATTTCGATGTTAGTTATCTGCGTTTGGGATCGATTGGTTTTCGGCCCACCATTGTGTTATGAAAATGGGGAAAATCGATTGGAAACAGCCTTCCCTTTTGGCCTTCCCGCCCACCTCTTCCGAAATCGGCCCTTCCACGTCAACAAAAAGTGAAACGTGAACTAAACTCTATGCGTTTGCAGGATGTTCAAGCACCTGCTACTGCTGTGCGCCCTGAGCGCCGTATTCAGCGTCTGCCTGTCGGAGGACGAGACTCGCGCCCGTCTCCTGGTCTCCAAGCAGATCCTGAACAAGTACCTGGTGGAGAAGAGCGACCTGTTGGTGCGCTACACCATCTTCAATGTGGGCAGCGGAGCCGCCACTAAGGTGCGCCTCGTAGACAGCGGCTTCCATCCCGATGCCTTCGAGATTGTGGGCGGCCAGCCCACCGCCGTGGTCGACAGGATCGCTCCCCAGAACAACTTCACCCATGTGCTGGTGGTGAGGCCCAAGGCCTTCGGCTACTTCAACTTCACCGCCGCCGAGGTGTCCTACAAGGCCGTCGAGGAGTCGGACGTGGTGAGTAATATTCTTGGATTCTCCTCTTCTCTTATCAGTCTGGTGATGGGAGTTGATAAGAGTATTACTTAATACCTTGTCCTAAAACTATCCATCTATCTTGTTACAGCTCCAGCTGGCGGTCAGCTCCGAGCCCGGTGAGGGTGGCATTGTCAACCTGAACGAGTACAACAAGCGCTTCTCCTCCCACTTCTTCGACTGGGTGGCCTTCGCCGTGATGACCCTGCCCTCCCTGGCCATTCCCCTGGGCCTGTGGCACCAGTCCAAGAGCAAATACGAGCGCACCGGCAAGAACAAGAAGCACTAAGCTGTGCTCAGTGCGCCGTTGGAGCCTCACCTCAAGAGATTTCTGAACGAACACCCATTCACACAAATTCCGTATAACTTTGTTGCTTTAGTTTCCAATTGATTCCATGCGTTGTTCATCCATTCAAGCCACACATCTATGTAGTTTACTCCAACCTGGAGGCGGGCGTTAAATCGTTTTAGATTTGATACGAGGACGCATCGAGTAAAGAGAGAGTTAAACCAAGTCCATCAAGAGTTAAGCTTAGACTGCTTTTCTAAATAAATTAAAACAAATTGTAAGCCGTAGTATTACTTATTACTTAAGGGATACTGGAAGCTCCAGGTCTGGTTGGGAGCTCCAAAGATGTCTTGGTCTTTGTTCTAATGGAAAACAAGGAGCTTAGCTTGATTTTTTCATTAAATTAAATAATATTTACACTACAACGTCACTTATTTGCTAAGAACTCGCAACAGATTAGGATAACAGATACTTTCGGCCAAAGATCTCCGACTTCTTCTCGAACATGGGTGACTTAATGGGCGTATTAATCCGATAGAAGGCATTCATGGAGTGCTTGATGTACGTGTCGTACATCTCGTTGAAGAAGTTCTTGATCCCCTCGTCGTTCTTGTTGTCGTGGACGATGATGAATCTGATTTGGCTGGCGGTGATGAAGGCGGAAACGAACCACTGGTTGAACCTATCTATGGACTTTAGTTGCATGTTGGCCGTCTTCCACTTGTGCTCGTCCACCAGATCCAGGGCGGCGTGGGCAATGAACTGGCTAAGGTGCCTGTGGTCCTCCTTCTACGGGTTGGAAAGTGTAAATAAGTAAATAATGGAACACAGAGGGGGAGTGTTTTATTACCCGCAGCTCCTTGTTCACTGTGCTGAATTCCTTCTCAAAGATGGGATTATCATTGTGGCCAACAATCACAAAATAGTACGTTGACATTGTCACGAATCTGGCAGCTTAAAAAGGATGTATTTTTTATTTAATCAAATTTCTTGTTTTACCTTTACTTTTTCAAGTAAAAACCAAAGAAAGTATAAGAAACGTGGTGTTTTTTAGTTTCCCCGCTACGGTCTCTTTACAAAAAGGTCACATTTAAGAAAGTCGGCAAAATTACGGTCATACTTAAAAAATGACAATGTGACCGTTTTTCGTGGAATTTAATGATCGACCTGGTCACACTACTGCTGTTTGCCAGTGCTGTAAGTCGACCCTCGTCAAACCTTTCCCAACACTTTTCATTCGCGCCTTTTTTTCTCGAACAGCACACTTTGCTCTCCGTTTTAATGCCAAAAAACACAAGTAAAATGATTACAAGCGCCTGAATCGGACCCCGGAAAGCAGTGACCACTTGGGGGCCCGCCAGTACCGTTAGCTAGAGAAGCGTGACCAACGCGGCGGCACTCGTGCGAGTCCGCGGCAGTGTGTGTGCGTGTGGGAGGCGAGCGAGAGTGTACAAAATCAAGAAATCGCTGCGAAGGTAGATCTCACTCACTATTATTGTATTATTTTGCTTTTGCCTCTTGCGTTCCCCCGCCCGATAAGTTAGTTGCGATTTTATGAGTTTGGCTTTCGTATAATTCCGTACAATCCCGCCGCTTCAACACTTAGAAAAGAAAAAACAACACAAAAGACACACACCAAACACACTCACGCACACAAAACCAGCAAACATGTACTAAAAGTAGAAAGAAAACCAGAAGCGATCGCAGAAAATGACCGATGTAAATTGTCTTACAAGCGAGCACATTGCCACTGCCAGTAGTCCCCCCGGAACGCCCACGAGAAATGCCGGCACGGATCCGGTAGAGCCCACATCCCCATTCGTGCTCCGAGCGCCGCCCAGCGCCAAGTCCAAGCTGATCCTCCAGAACATGGAGGAAGTACTCCACTCGGTGAAGCAGAAGCATCGCGAGAAGCACAAGCGTAAGCGCGAGGAGAAGCGCAGAGCCGCTCTCCTCGCGGAAAGCGGTGGTCAGGAGAAGCCCCACAAAGACACGAAGCCGGACAAGGAGAAACCGCAGCCGCTGCGGGAGAAGTCTTCGCAGGAGAATGGTTTGAAGAATGGCAGGCGACGTTCCAGTCCCCTCAAGTGCAGCACTCCCGTGGCCGATAACCAGAGCATCATGAAGCACTTTGCCAAGGCCGGCAAGCCGGAGAACGTGGCTGCTTCTCCCGGCCAGCCCGGCTCCGCGAAGCCCAAGCCAACCACCAATGTCTTCGAGTTCATGATGAATGCCCGCAATCGCTCCATTGGCGTCAACGAAGGCGGCGTCGAGTCACCAGCCGAACAGCAGGAGGAGGAGGGAGGCGGCGGTGCCACGCCGCAAACGAAGCGGAAGCAGCTGCTCCAGGAATGGAACGAGCGCAAGGGAGGCGCCAAGCGGAGGCTTGCGGATGAAAGCCGAGGGGAGTTCATCGAACAGCAAATGGAACAAAGGGCCAAGAGGTGAGTGTTTGTGAATTGATTTAGGGGTTAGCTCAAGTCGAATGTCGCACGTGTTTTGGGATATTTTTAGGGGATAGTAACAAGGGAAAAAACATTATTGTCGTCCTGCAGGGTTAAATACAAACGTAGTAAAGGAATATCCTTAATTTACAAACCTTAATAATAATCCCATCCCTTAGATTGAAGAAAATGCTGACCAAGACGGACCAGAAGGATGTTTCGGCTCCATCATCTGCGCCCACTGAGCCAACAATCAAACGTCAAAGAGGCAGGCCGCGCGGTCGTCGCCTCAGCTCCGTGGATGTTGTGCCTGCAGTCAGCCTAGAAGCCAAAAAGCCAGATTCCGAAACAGAAGAGTTCCTTGCCAAGCTGTCGTCGCCCACCAAAAAGCGAGACAGCCTGCTTGGTTACTTTAGCAAGGTGGAATCACCCAAGGATCTGGCCGAAAAGCATCCCATTGCAATAGAAACTCCTCCACAGGAGACGCCCAAACGGAGAACGCAGCGAAGGAAGAGCCAGCAGGAGACGCCCATTGTGGACACGCCATCGGGCAGGCCACGTCGCTCTTGTGCGGGCAAGGCGCGCTACGATTACGACCTGGACACGAGTCCCACTAAAAATGTAAAGGCCAAGGCCCAAAAGGCCGAGGAATCTGTGGAGATCATTGATCTGGACAATAGCAATCCGGCTGCCACGCCAAAGAAACTAGCGCCGCTTTTCGTACGCCAGTTGCCAAAGCCAAGCCCGGATCCCTCGATTCTGAAAGCACGCCAGGCATTCCTGCAGTCCGGTGTCCCAGATAAGATCCGACAAGAGCAGATCCGTCAGAAGAACCACGAGCAAATGTACGAGGAGAGCTACGAGGTGTTTCCCCGAGTGGCGCACGTCGGTTGCGAGAGTTATGTCTCGACGGATGAACCTCTGGTGTTGCCCTTTGCCTTGAGGGAAGAGGATACCAGCCCGGAGATTACTACTACATCGTCCACCGCCAGCAAACGTCGTTCAAAGACGAGTAGTAGTTTCACCAGCTGCCTCCCAGCTGATTTTACGTCCAGTAGAAACTCCAGCTCCAAGCTCGACTACGCCATTCTGCCCCAGCTGGATAACAAGCGCGGATTCGTGAAGCTCTGGAAGAACGACTTTGACCGCTTTCCCACCTTCAAGTGCTACAATCAGATGCGGGAAAAGTATCGTCATTTTAGCGCCATTGACAGTTCCCACGACACGCAGCAGGTGGGTGAATCCTTTGTGGTTACACGGCGCTCGCGACGATCGATGGAACAGCGATCTATAGACCAGAATGATGAGGAGGCAAAGCCACCATCCTCAGCTCCGAACGGCGAGTTGCTCTTCACGGAGAAGTACAAGCCGCTGCTCTTCGAGCAAGTTTTGGTGAATCTGACGCCCGTGCAGGAGCTCAGAGATTTCCTGGCCAGCTGGAGTGGGAACGGTGGCAGTAATCGCAACTCCCAGACCTTGGATGACTCGACCTTTGATATGGGCAACGATTCGAGTTCTATGGGAGTCAATAGCAATACAATGGTACTCGTGGGACCCTCGTCCAGTGGCAAGACCAATGCTGTCTTTGCTTTGGCAAACGATATGAACTTCAATGTGCTGGAAATCAATGCGGGGATGAAGCGGACGGGAAAGAAGCTGATCCAGGAACTCCAAGAAGCCACACAGTCGCATCAGATCCGAAAGGATAGCAAGGCGACAGCGGGCGGTGGATCCTCGCAGCAGTTGCTCCAAAAGTTGCAGAAGAGTGGCCTAAAGGCCAAAGCTAAGGCCGTGGAACCTCCATCCGAGGAGCGCAAGTCCCTAATCCTAATAGAAGACGCAGATATCGTGTTCGATAACATGGACGCTGGCTTTACCGAGGCCATTTACACGTTGGCAGCCAGCTCCAAGAGACCGGTGATTGTGGTGGCCACGGATCCAAATAGCGCGCATCTGCAGCGTCTGATGCAACAGAATCAGATCCATTTCCAGGCCCCGAACGCTCTAAATATCTCCAGATTCCTAGCTGTTCTGTCCCTGATGGAGAACTGTCCCATCGAGCTGGACGAACTGATTTCCCTGTATCTGTACAATGAGCAGAATCTGCGCAAGACGTTGATGGAGCTGCAGTTCTATATTCAAAGCGGTGGTGATCCTACTGGCGGCAGAACGGGAGCCGTAAGATCGCCGAGTAAAACCTCACAAAGTCGGCTAGCCACCGTCGATGGCAGTCGCATCCATCAGCGATTGTTTGAGTTCTTCACCTGCCCGCAGAATGTCCAGCATCGGATACCCTTTCCCGTGGACTTTCGCCTGCTCCGCCTGAATCTCAACGATCTTATATCAAATTCACCGCTGCTGAAAGAGCAGCAGCAGCAGCCTGGAGCCGGTAGAAACACTGCCAAGCGGAAGTCCCGCTCACCAAAGAAGGCCTGGCTAAGCAGCGCCACTGGCCAAAAGAGCGATGCTGCGACCAACAACTCACCTCTCGCCACGTTGGCTTCCTTTTATGACAACATTTCGGTGGCTGCACTGATGGACTCGGGCCGGGATTGCAGCGATCGCCTGCAGTTGCATCTGTCGGAGGACATAGCGCACCTGCTGGTGGAGCAGGCTCTCCAAACCGGACTGGCGGCCAAGGAGTGTCCCTACAATCTGTTCGACAAGCCGGCACAGAGGTAAGTTGCGATTATGTTCTGTGGGATTTATAGGCCATAAACACAAGCAGCTAGCAACATCCCAAACAAATGTCTTTTTAAAACTCTTAGGTGCACTCAACCCACTTTGATCTAAGGGCACTCAATAACCATTTCGGATTGAAGCTCATTAGTCTGAGAGTTGAATCATTTTATTATATGTATAAAGGTGTCATAAAACTAATCGATGGTAGAAAGAAGTATAGGCTTGTTTATCGTCTGGCAGTCAAGATAATTTTCTTTTTGCATAGCGTAGTTTAATGGCATATCGTAGGAATGACCGATCGTTTTAGCTGTCATAAAAGCACGATCATTCATAGAGTTGGCCGCCAGACTATTTACTGGAAAGATAAACCTAAAGTGCTGAGTAATTTTAGTGTGAAACCACTTGAGAAACTAGTATTACCCAAAAGATTAGGTGCTCAATAATAGGGAACATGGGAATGTGAATAATATTCAATTTAAAATATATTTCTTTAAAACTTTCTATCTAGAAAACATTCTCGGCTTTTTATACCCGGTACCCATAGGGTACAAGGGTATTATAGCTTAGTGAAACCCGAAAATGTAT
>JAEIIF010012693.1:0-19172 GCA_018874455.1 Drosophila trapezifrons
CAATTTGCACTGAAATTGGCGCATCAAATATTTTATTGCATACTTTTTGACACCTTTTAAGGTGATTTCAAAACCCCAGTGACTTCTGGAGCACCCCAGTATATGTAACAATCGGTTTACGAATTAATGACTTTCTGATGTTCAATAAATTCGTTGCACTTATTTACGGTTTCGCTATAAATCTTATAGTATAGATCGATCGGCATACATTTCTTAAGCGCTAACTGAATTCACTATAGATCATTCGATTACACACGTCTCCGAGTCCGACTTCGTTCTAGCGGTGGTTTCATCGCGCCGCAAAAAAGCCGCATCCCATGGCCAAAACAAAAACAGTCACCACAGTTGGCCAAGTGAAGCTCTGGAAGGACAAGAGGTGAGAGGTTTTTTTTTAGATAAGAAATTAAAGACTTTAAGAAAGGTTTTTCTTCTAAACTGGTCAGCAAATAGGAACTCAGGTACTACAAATAACAATTTCCATTTAATTCCCCAAACTCTGCTACAAAACCTTGTTGACAATCCACATTTATTTCATATTCAATTCAACAATAAGGTCTCATTTTAACCTATAGCTCCCCTGTGTGGCATAAAATAAGTATCTAAAAACCACACACGTGCCCAGAACCACCCTCTAAAAATCCAGTTTGAACCGTAAATCAAGCGAAACTATGGACTCTTTGCCCAGCGGATGAACTTCAATGTGGTCTGACCCAAATGGGCGGTCAACTTTTGTCCGGTCGGTCAATGGTGTAATTATTTTTCTATACAACGCACTTGACTCTCGCTCCTGCCCTACCAGGCCGCAGCACCCGCATCAATGGTTATATAATTTACACCATTTATTTGTCCAATATTCCACGCTTCGATGGTCACGGGCAGGCTGGAGGTGAGGGTGATGTTGGAACTGGTGCAACCACCAAAAATCCAACTGACCCCACGCACATTTATTATGCAAATTTCAGATTTTCCGTGGTTTTTGCCCCGAATTTTCGTTGCTTTATTTTGTTAGGACCTTTTGCGGTTAATGGTATGTGAAAGACCATTGAACATGTGTCCTTATTTCGTATTATTTAATTTCGGGGATGAGTAGTGCGAACAGGGACGCCACATCGGCATGGATCTGAAATCTATGCCCCAATTAGGGGAAATCCATAATTAAAAGCTGCCCTGTCAATTTATCAGCTTGTAAAAAAAATGTGCGTGTTGGAAAAGTCTAATTTCATGCCTCAGAAGTAGCGACCACGTATTATGTCTGATTATGGAATTTCTCACGCTCTCATTCAGCAGCTGACTGAGTCTCGGATAAGGTTGAATCCCAGTCAGCCGCCGACTGAGCTTCCCGATCGGCCGCGCAGCAGCCTCCCCAAGGATGAGCCCCCACAAAGCGATTGGCGATAAGAACGCGAAAACGAATATAAATTATAAACTATAGGAGGTTGAACTGGTGGAACTGAAACTGGAAGTGGTATCAGTTCTGAAATTCTGATTCAGAGTGTGTCATGCGATTTGCGATTGAATTTCTTCAAGTTTGCATTTCCTTAAATTGCGCAGGCAAGAAACTAAAACTAAAAAAAGAAAACGTGGCGCGGCGCGACGCGTAAAAAGTGTAAGCTCCAAGGCCCGACTTAAGAGGAATACTACAACTATGCTGTGCATTTTACTATAGCCTCCATATAGAGGCAGGCAGGCGGCGCCTGCCATGATTAACATAAAGCGAGACGAGCGCGGCGGAGACTCAGGAGTGTGACAACAAGAGCGACTGACTCTCTGCGCTGCGCAATTAATTTTTATCACACATTTAGCATGTGCAAAAGTGTTATATGCACTCCGCAAAAAAATGTATCTATGTAGCTGCAGCTGGAGCTGCGACTCTATATTTCGCGTGTGGCAATTTGTCATTCCCTTGGGGAAGAAGGTATTTTTAGCCCCTTTCGCCACAGCGAGTTGAGCCTTTGAAAAATGTTTGCCACGTGCCATGGATGCAGGAGAAGATATGGATGGAGCCTGCCTAGCCTGCTTAGCAGATGTTTTTGCACGCCCCGAGTTAATGAACTCCCCAACTTGGCTCCTGATGTTATTCTAATTGCTTAAGAGGAAGCTGGGGCCTTATAAATTATACATTTATTCAGATCAATTAATTGTAGAAAATCGAAGGTATTTCTATCCAATTTATCTGAAGATTCCGGGACTAAGAACCATATTTAAGTAATTTCTCACCTTCTTCTCAGCCTGGCTCCTCTGTCGCTCCCGCTCCACCTGTCGCTGATGCTGGCTGTGGCTGTGACTGCAACTGCTCCCACCATGGCTGCTGGCACCGCTCTCCGCATTGGAGGAGTTGGTGTTGGCTTGGTTGACGTTTTGGCTGATCGGATTATTATTATTGCTGTTGTTGTTGTTGGCGTTGTTGCTGCTGCTGCTGCTGTGACTGTGACTGTGACTATGGCTGTTCTTCTTCTTCCGGGGCGGAATACGTCCATTGAACTCCTGCAGACGCTCCCGTCCGGCCGTAAAATTGTCGTAGCGATCGTCAAACTCAAACTCCCAACTGGCCTCATGGTCGCTCTGATACTCGCGCTCGTCCTCGCCCGTCGAGGTCAATCGCTTGCTGTGATGGGAAGAGAGAAGACGCATAATGGACGCACTATAAATATCGCTGCTCATATGTATGTATATGTAGGCAAAAAGTGACTTGGGAACGTCATGAGCAATTATCAGTCGGTTCGGGTATACTATATAGATGCACATAATAATCCAGCGACAACTTGGCGATTTCATTAATTAATAAAATGAAACTTTTGCGTTGTGTCATGGGAATTGGAAATGGAAATCGGTTTTGAACTATTCCTAATCTGTGCTTAGTAATCTTGGTTCTTTCCTGATTATAATTATAATATTTATTGGTGTAAAATGATAGAAATTGATAGATAAAGATATGACAGATTCTTGTCTTATTTTTAGCAGATAAAAACATAAGCAATGGAAGATTCTTTTATTTGTTAAGTATTAAAAATATGTAAACTGGCTCAAGGTTTATTGATAATTTAATTAAGTATTTCCGTGTATGATCTACATTTCAAATTAATGAATAACTAGAAGTTATAGCTCTGTGATATGAATGATTTATAGGCAAATCGAGGGATTCATTTCCCTCAATCCTTGGCTACTAGATTTCCCTGCATCCGTATCTACAGCTAATGTGTATTCCCTTGTCTACTACTCACCGTCTGGCCGCATCAGACTGGCTCCGCTGCAGGCGCATCTTGGGCGCCAGTGGCGTGGACGCCAGCGACGGGCTGTGGACATGATTGTGCCAGCCAAAGGCCGCCGAGGAGGTCGAGGTGCCGGCACTGGCCGTGTTCGGCGTGGGCGGCGGCGTGTAGGTGGCATAGTAGGGCCCGTAGCCGGGATGCAGCAGGTGGGACGACTGCTGCGGGTAGCTGTGGCTGCAGTGCATCGCCGGCGCTGACTGCGGCGGCTGCGGTGGCATCGGTTGCGGTGTCGATGGCGCCGGGTACGGCAAATGTTGCTGCGCCTGCTGCTGCTGCTGTCGGTAGAAGTTGTACTCCTCGCCGGAGGAGAAGCTCACGCTGGTGCGGGGAGTGCGCGGGTGCGGATTCGGGTGGCCGTGGGGAAAGAACACATCGCCGCCTGTGTTGTAATTGCAGGAGGGACTCTGCGGCGGTGGATACTGGAAGATTTGCGGGGCTGCAATGAAAGGGGAAGGAAATGGTTTAATTACATTACAGTGGAGACTCGAAAGAGCTTACAAACTGATTAAAAAACTCATTAAGGTATTTATTAAAATTAAATTGGGTTCACTGTGTACTTATTTATGTTCTCAATATAAAGATCACCCAACAATGGAGGGATGGATGGAGGTAAACAAAGGCGGCATTGGGCCGCGTCTGGAAGCCAGTCGTCGACTTGAGTCAGTGACAATGTAGGGAAGTGTCTAAGGTCGGGGGCTTTGTCTGGGCCATTGTCTTGCTACCAACTGCCACTTAGCCGACTGACTGACTGTAAAAAAACAAAACCTGCTATAATTACGGCAAGAGTCCTCTCTCTGATCATAAAATCGCCCATAAAATGATCTCAGGTAGCCCCCACCTGAGGCGGCAGGCTTCAGTGCGCACATAAAAATGGAATATCTTCATATTCAAGAGTAACACCCGTCGGACAACCACAAAATGGCCTTTTTAAGATAAATTAACAAACATATAGAGCTTGGCAGAAAACTTAATGGAGCCTTAATTAATAATATGGCTTATTAGGCCATAAAATGCGATACAAAGAATATGGCTTTCCAAGTTATTATAATGTAAAATCCTTATAGAACTTCTAAGTTCACTTGAGACCCCCCGAAGATATTTATTCCAATCTGATACATATCAATGTACAAGCTCAAACACTTGTTTTCAGCGTTAAGTACCTCCACACACACTTTTGTATCTCTGTAGCTTTTGGCAAACAAACGCCAAGAGCGTATCATGATGCTTCCAGCCGAAATCTACTTGAGAGTGGCCCCAACTTGAAAAGTATCTGAAGCTGCCAGCGCTTAGCATCATTTATGCATGTAATAACGATACGAAGCGTATCTGTATCTTCTGTATTTGACTTCCAGTTGTGTTGTTTCCCCCGCCTGCAGTATTATAATACAGTTTTTTTTTTTAGCTTTTTGCAATTTCATGCAAATCGAAGCAACAAAAGCGTTGATAGGTAAATGCGTTGCTAAGCTTGGCCACTTGATATGCGCATAAATTGTGAGGGAGCAGCAGCGGCTCTCCCCCATTAGTTGGGTGTACATTTTCATCTGTATGATTTCTCGATGTTTATTTACTTAGAAAAAGCCATTGGCCCAGCGACAGCTGATTGATTGTAATGCAAGATTTATACAAATCGCCAGCAGCAGCCGGCGGTCAGCGGCCAGCGGCCGAAGTATCTTACAGATACGATAATTGAACTGACCGCGGGGCATTCATGGCCCGATCTATCCATCTGTCCATCGCTGGTCAGCGTGCAGAGTATGTATATACAATAATGTCACTCACTGTCAACCTGCAGGCGGCGACTAATTTGCAATTTGACCCAATAGCCTTGAACTCGAAACGAATCGAAACGAGCCCACAGCTGTTGCAGTTGCAGTTCGCGTTGCAAGAGCGCAAAAAATCTGTATTTAATTGCGGGGCCAAGCCGAGCAGCCGCCGAGCGAGCCAAGAGCCACTCCTTGCGCAGCCTTAGCATGTGTTTCTGTATCTGTAAGATACTGCCAGGCATTTGAAACTAGTTTGCTGGCCAGCAGCAGCAGCTGAAGCTGAAGCTGAAGCTAAGGCAAGACTCACGTGCGCTCACCGCGCGCCATCGTCGCTTTTAACCTTGAAAATCTGCCAGCTTTAGCTTCAGAAACGAAGCGAAGCCAACACGGCAGGGATCATTACTTGCTGCCTGGCCAACTTGTATAACTAGCCATACCATGTAGATGCTGGTACACAGCGAAAAATCGTATTAAAATCGGTCATCAATTTGGTAATTTTTCAGGCTAAAGTGGGGCTTAGGCATAAATATATAGGAAACATATTCGTAATTCGCTTAGCTTAAGTAGAATTAGTTAAAGAATATTTTGATTTAGGTTTTTTACTAAGCCTTACTCATCTCTGAGTGAAAGCAGAATAAGTATGCCTTTTATTGCAAGAAGTTTCTAATAATTAAAGCTTTATATCCATTTATTTAAATATTTAAGGGACCCTTTCGAACTAATACTTCTATATTCTCTGTGTGTATTGCCTTTATGATGAAACTGACGAGCTTTAGCCAAAGCCGAAGACAGATAAAAAATGTTATTACTAATTGCAAATTGTGTGGAAAATCATTTACCAACACATTTCGTTTGCTTTCGCATTTGCATATGAGATACATACTATATATTCTCCATCGGTGCTGGCAAATAAATCATTCACAACATGGGTTTGTTAAACTGCTATTAAATCGTACTACATTGCGATTTAATCTGTGATTAAGTCAAGCTTTAAGCTATCTAAATGGTGAATTGATTTAACAATGCTATCTTTCGGAAATCTTGGAACATAATTGTAAAATTTGTATTGTTTCGCTAAAATCTGTAATTAAATCATTTTGTTGTGCTAATTTGTGTAGCTCACACAAATATCCAATTAAAATTAATCAAATTAACGCCTTTTAATATTGATTAAGGGATTTATGGTACTCTTCTCAATTCACACTTTAAAGAGGTGATAGACCAGGGTCAGTGATACTTTCTTATATATTTTATTTCTTCTATTTTCGTTTTGAAGCTCTTAAATGATTTATCAGGGAAATAAAAGTGATAATTTTCTGGCATCGTGAGTTTATACTAATGAAGAATCATTTAATACATAAATCCATATATATTCTGCCTAAAATTATATTCTTGGTTCAAATAAAATATACAAAATATTTAATAAAAGTAAAGTCACTGCTAAAATCACTGTTTTCGCGGACAACTCTATGAGGGGGTTGGGCTCCGAACAACTTCAGCAGCCATGCAGATCGTTTACGGCACCTCAGCAATTTTTATGATCACAACTCAATGCGGGCAATGGATGCAATTGTTGTTAGTAAGTACTGCCAGTTGTTGGTGACGAAACGTGACCAATTGTTAGGAGCATTGTTTTTTATTCGTTTATATATTCTTTACGGGGCGACAATATGTGGAAAATGTTTAATTGAATTACGAGTACCAGAGCCTCGTCGTCGCATCTGGACAAAACAGATACCGAGATACTGAGCAAAAAAAAAAAGCGCAATTATGTGTATAATTTACTTTAATTTTCCATCGGTTCTAGGCGATGTTGCAACCATTTCTAAGGCCACTGGGCAGCAACAGCTGAGCAGCTGACAAACATCAATCAGGCAACGACAAACAACGGCCAGAGCCAGAGTTTAACTAAGCAGAACGCCTCAGAAAAAGCCTCAAGAACAGCTCGCTGCTCTCGGTGGCAGCGGAAAAACGTGAAAAATGAAAAAATGCCTCGCTTTAGTTGCCACACAAAAGAACACACAAATCGTCGTCGCAGTCGTCGGCAGCGTTGAAATGCATTTTTAGTTGTGCCTTTGCAGTTGATTGCAGTTGCAGTTGCAGTTTTGCTACCCGCAGCATATGTTGCTCATTATAACCTTGAAGTGCTGCTGGCTTAATGGAAATAAAGAAGAAAAAAACTACACATAAAAATATACTATAGTCACCGCTGGCTGCACTGGCAAAGTATGAATAAATACGAGTACTACGAGTACGTACGGGTACCCGTAATCGTATCTCCAACAATTGCGTCGCACTTCAGATCGGCGACGAAACGAGTTTGCAAAGTGCGACGAGCTCCATAAGTTGGTCAGTGGAACGGAATGGGAAATGGTCGACCAGAATATTGGATTAATCAGATATCGGGGAAGGAAGCTATAGACCAGATCTGAGATTATATAGGAAGGAAGTTGCGGTTGACAATGAGATGGGGATTAAGAAATGTATAGTTATTTTAGTGATTAATATTAAATATATTATCCTAAAGAATAAATAAAGAAATAAATAATATTGTTAATTTTATTAGATTTTTCTTTATAATTTTAAGGCGGAAAATAATGACTCCTCAAATAAGAATGCACCGACAAAGCTCTTTTAAGTCTCAACTGGCCCAAAAAAACCCTTAAAGAACTTAAAGAAAGAAATCTATATCATCAATAAAATCCCTCATGGAATCCTTCAACCAATCTCATGTTTCATTCTTTCCCATCGAAAACTCCAAGTCGTTGAATCTTTCAGCAAACTGCAATCTCTTCTGCCAAAATCTCGAAACCCCTCGAGAAACAAGCGGCAACTTCACTTTGACATTGACATTTATTGATGAATATTTAATTTTAAATTAAAAAAGGAAAAAAAATAAAGAGACTCAAAACAAGCTTAAGAGGACAGAACAAAGGAATACTTCACAGCGAACTCCATGCTGAGGTTAAGCCAAGCTCGGGATTACAACATGAAATACATGGCGCGGAGGAGACCTGTATAATTTGGCCAAAATAAGGAAAACCTCACTTTACAGTTACACACGCCCACACACGAAGAGGAAACACACAAAACAGCCATAATGAGCGAATAACAAAAAAACAATCCCACAAAAATTACATATAAAGTCGTACATTTAAGGCGATTTGTCGTCTGTCACGATGCGAGATTACTAATTTGGTTGGTCAACTCACATTTCAGGTGAGTTCGTCCGTCCGCCGTCTGTCACCTCGTTTTAATTAGGCAACCAGCTGCTGAGCTGCCGCTGGATGAACGGTAAAATTGCTTACGCTTCAAGGTAAGTGACTAATTAATGGCTCTTCAGGAAATTGATAGAGAATTCGGGAAATAATCATTGGCATCTCCAAAGTCTCCTGATAAAGAACACAGACTGTGTTCTGACTTCTCTATATAAAGATTGCAATATTTTTAATTCCTTTTTGGGGGTTTTGCAATTCGATCAAGTTTAGTTTTTGTCTCGAATTGAATGTCAATCAGGTGTCGATCTATGTGCGAGCTTTATGACCATATATCCCGCTGTTATATACCAATTTTGGCTAGCCGCTAATTAGCCATTTGTGGAATGCGAGAAGTTTGTAACAAAAACGAAGATATATATCCAAAAGAGAACGGTACTACACATGCGGAAGCTGTTGACAAATTTGGCAATTGGGAAAGTCACACGATGATTCATGCAAAAATAAGGAGAAAGTTCTGTTGAAATGTAAGGATGATTCTTTGATCTTCAGAAATTTAATGAACTTGCGCAATACCTCAAAAAACAAAGAGAAAGTCTCTTTGTTGATGATTTAACAAATCTTAGATACGCATGGAATTCGTGAGATGAATCCAAGGAAATTCTCTCCATGCTTCAGCTGAAATTCTGGATAACAAAGCCTGAGGCCAAGTGCATTAAGTTTTGAGATTAAAACACATATCATCGGCAATTCTAATTTAACGCTTTGATGATCCAACTCAGTCCAGTTATGTTCGCCTCGCAGGCCGATAAAAATATTTTTTAACTCAGCAATTTTCAATCTTTGCCTAGCAAGGTCAGCGCAAAGTGCGTGTGCATAAAAAAATAAAATTAAAAACAAAACGGGGCCAGCAAACACGCAAGTAATTCTATAGAAATAATGCGAAATAATGCAAGAATTTAATTAAGAACTTCAGGAATTAAATGCCGTTGGGTCTGGCTTCTCAGAAGCCGCATTAAAGTATGAGGAACCTCTATTTTGAGGGACAACTGAATAGAATTCCGAAATTCCGGATTCCCACCCGATTTTCCCATTTCCATTCCTTGCCAATCTCCATGAGAGCATTTTCTGGAAATAGCTCAAACGCTTATCACGACAGCCCAGCTAAAGCTAAGCCAGGGGAGCTCCTATATAGAATGTGCAAGCTGCTGTGCTCTGCTCAATATTTTATCAACGACAGACAAATGCAATTTTTCAATTTCCTCTCTTCACTCCGAACAACAAAGGGAAAATGCAGCTTAAAAGGCTATAAAAAGCCAAAGGAAAATCAGGCACAAGACACTTTCCCAAGACGATGCACATCGATTGTCAAGGAAACTGAACGACAAAACACAAGACTTTTGCAGTTGTTTGCATATATTTTTCAGGGGGTTTCCAAACGACTTTTTATCCTAGCCGAATGGAAAAATGGTGAGCATGTGTTTTGTGTCCGGGTAAAACATATAAACATGGCAGGGAAAAAGAACAGTAAAATATAACTGGCTGAATCAGCTCAAAAAGACAAGCTTGGATAAATATAAAAATCTTCTAAGGAACGCTAGATGGAAATTGAAAACTATTTTGGAGTAAAACTCTAGGGATAGTAGTAGTAGGTCTGAACTGAAAACTTAAACATGAATATAAAATATTTATAGGCTGTAATAACATAAAGATCTCTACTTTTAAAATCAATAAGTGATTTTTACTTAACTTCCGCCACTAAAAAGTTAAGCACTTAACAAAACTTTATTTCTTAAGAACAAAACAAAATGCATTTAGCAGTTAATTAAACCAAATCTCCTCCCAGCGCCGCGCTGCAATTAACAACGTAAATGCGAAAATTACAATTAAACAATAAATAAAACTGTACGCCAGCCAGCAGCATTCGATCAGATGCAACGCAATTAAAATAATTAAAAAAGAGAAAAAAGCGCAAAAACTGTAGCCGCAAAACGGCAAACTGCACGTCTCAACAGCGCGCGGCAAAAAGTTATTAAAACTGAATGGAAATTACATATGCGGCCGGGCCAGACTGCCTGTCTTCGCTGCGTCACCCACAACCACTCGGAGCCGGCGTGCCCGAAGGGTTATCGCCACTCGATCCCACCAATCTGCCCCATTACCCCCCATAGAAACCGCTGTGCCACTGCGAACTACCGAATCCACCCACCAACTGACTGCCTGCCTTTGGCGTACACAATTACACGAGCTTATTTGTTGATTTAATTGTCGTTTGGCACTTTGTTTGCACATTTAGTAATCGCATTTGATTTGTTTACCAAAGAAGTGGAAACGGATATTCAAGAACTAGGGAATAAGGAGGGGGTTTGAGTTCGAATTACTCACATTGGAAGGGTATTATTATAGTTTTGCTCTATATTTCTGGACAACAAATGTTTCTTTAATGAAACCAATAGAAAACTATGTTTATAATTAAATACTTTAAGAAGCTCCCTTAGGGCTCATCAGAAATGATTTTACCTTTGGGAAACTGAGCTGAAACTTGCACCTTCAGCGACTCTTCCTTTGAGAGAGCTCATCGTGAGGGAAAATATTAAAGTTAAACTGGTAATGTCTGGAGCATTTGCCACCTTGCCAATTATAACAAGTAGCCAGGTATGCTTCTGTCTGCTGTCTGCCGTCTCTGTTTTCTGTTCCCTGTGAAGAGGAGTTGGTATATCCTGTTCTTAGTTTTCCGCCTTTTGATACATATCCTTTTCCACTTTTGCCTTGAGCGCGTCGCCCAAGTTCCTTTGTCCCCGGCTGTTGAAAAGGAGTTGTCGAGTTGTCAAGGATGGATAGGTGGCGTTTGCTTTTGCGTTGGCTTGTCTAGGCTCAATTTCATAACAAAAACTTGAGCACGTTTCGGCGGCAGGACGAGACTATCCCTGGCCACCTGACGCCGCCCCCAACTTAACCCCGAACGAACGCCTCAATGCAAACAATTTAGCACGGCCCCGGCGGAGACTTAATCAAAAGCCAACTTGGGCAGATCCTGGCACCAGACACACAGGTGAGTCGCGCGTTTTTTATAGTGCCTCCAAAGTGTCAAGTTTATATGCTACGCCCGCATTCAGGTGACTTTTTCTTATTAGGCAAAGTGCCTGCCTGGCGGCCATTTAAACTTGAAAAACGTGTAAAGTTCATTGCGCTGAACGGTGTTAAATGTTTGTAAACAAACCAGAGAGACAAATGGAAAATTGAATAGAGGAAAATGCACTAATTAAGGTATAAACTTAGTCCTATTATTTAGGTATTTAAAACCTCCTTCCTCTCCTTCTGATACATCTTGGTGGTTACTACGCTTAAAGTTTAGGTCTCAAACGGATACTGATGACTGACAAAGCTTTAAAAATAATGTATTTCCCATGTGGTGCCAAAAGTATTCAGCTGGCAAACTACTTTCAACTTTTATGGGCAAATAATAGACCAGTAAAAATTTCCGATTCTATTATTGGTCGCAGCTGTTTTTTGTAAACTCATAAAAAAATATGAAGTAAAAATCATAAAAACAACAGAGAGCAAGTAACTTAAATTAAATGAAACAATTACAGGAGGTCCAAGTTGAATAATAACCAATTTGCATGAGAAAAGCCAAGGAAAATCGAAGCAAAAGTAGAGGGCAAAAAAGATTCACGGTCAATGTAAAAGCAAAGCCGTAACAACAGAAAACGCTATAAAAGTACGAAGAGCATGGGAAACGACAGAAAAATAAAAAAATATCGAAGCGCATATAGCTGGGCATAAAAAAAAGCTCGCTTTATATATATAAATCAGCTTGGCAACAGGCCAAACAAATCGAGATGCAAATGATGATGATGATGAAAGCAGAGGCGCAACCACCTATCCGCCTCCTCTCTTTGGCCGCCCATTCTCACTCCCTCCCCTTTGGGATAGGCTGTACAAAAAACGAGGAGTGCAAAAACTTGCGGTTAATCGGAGCCTCTCTCTCTCCCTCCCTCATTGGCCCAGCAGCACATCTCCCTCGCTCTCTCTCTCCTTTTCTGCGCAGCAGTCAGCTGTGCTTTGTTGTTGCCAGGCAGGATGCGGCAGGAGTCGCCATTTTTGCCGCCATTATGCCGCCTTTTTACCGTTAGGTTCGGCGAGGCATCAACGAAGTTGCCGAGCAAAACAAAATGGTTGAAAATGTCAAGAGCGACAGCGACGCCGGCAGCGAAAACAACGCCTAGCAGCGGCAAAATCAGCTGTGAGTTGGCAACAGCGAAAACAAAGCCAAGAGAGTCAGGCGAAATGATGCGAATTTGCGGGCCAAAACGAAGAGGCCAAGTACTGAGGTTAGGTAGGGTATGTAGGTGGGAGGTCAGTGATGGGAAGTATCTATAGATGTATTAGGTACTACAGATGGACTAGGTACTAACTCACTGCTTTATATTGTACCTATGGAATTCCAATGATTGGCTTTTAATAATTTATCTTATCAGTTCTGGGAAGTATCCATATATGATGATAATCGAATTTCCCTAAGCTATACATTGTAAAATAATAAGGTTAAAGTAATGGTACTCTTTAAATAACGGGAGTACCTTTCCCATCACTTATTAGGAACAACTGCTGTCATTGCACCCTTTGTTGGGCGCCAATTGGAATGGGATATGTGGGTAGTATGTGTGCTGGGATGCTGGATGCTGTTGGAGGCTTAATCCTCTCCCAAAACAAAAGGGCTCCCTCGTCCTCTGCCCGCTTTTGGAAAAGCTCTTTTGGTATTTAGGAATTTTTCGTCGGGGTTGTTTGCGCCTCGCATTTTTAGGCTTTTAGGGTTGGTAGCTAGCTACTGCCTGATGACTAAGCGCGTTTGCGGCCAAAAGTATTCAAAGGCTTGTGTGTATGGAAGAGAGTTAGGGGAACCAGGAAAAGGGAGCTCGCATCTTGGTTAACGACAGTTTATCCCGTCCTTGTTTCAAGTGCTTGTAGCGTGTTCTTCACTAGTTTCGGGACGTGTCACTATTAGATAAATTATCCACTTGAGTGGCTAACTGAAGCACAAGATCCACAAACGTGGAGGGATGTCTCTGGGATAGGGAAGTTTGCTGAGTTATTAAATTTATGCAGAGAAGGAAAAATAACGAAAAAAAATTTCAAATGTGAAATTCAATTTCCAATGTGTCATACTAAAAGGATTTTTTAAAGTATTGTTTTAAAGTTATTAAAAGGAAACAAAACTCATTTGAATTAATAAATAAAGTACAATCCATAACCGTTTTTATTAGCTCTTTCACATACCTCAACAAATAATTATGAAATATGACATTAAATAAGGAAAAACATGAAACGCCCCAAAAGTGACTCACGCTAAAAACCAAGAAGGGAACACTTTTTTTATTTTTTGGCTTGACCAATTGTTGCTGACAGTCGCAAAAAAAGGTAGGAGCTCAAAAAAAAAAAAACTGAAAAAAAAAATAAAATAAAACAACAAAATTTATGGTTGCTAGACCGCAGCTGGCAATCATCGACAGCGACAAAATCTATTATGCAAAGGCTGCACACAAAATTAAGGAACGCGAATGAAAAACCGCAAAGCAAACACCGAAAAGCGCGCAAAAATTGAAATAAAAACAAAACTGACCGCACTCAACGTGGCCGAGTACAAAAGCTACTTAAAGCACCGTTAAGTCAAACACTTTGCAAATGGCCCCCACACCCTCAAACCCGTTTGCCCCGCGCGGAAAATCGGAAAACAAGCTGCCTAAGGTCAAATGGCGTTTAATAATTTTGGGTTAGCCGAACCGTAACACAGATACGCGGGCATTGTGATGCAGATACATATGTATCCAGCAGATGTAGTGCACTCAGAGAAGTAAGACATTCGACTCGAGCCGAGCTTGGCGCGTGCCAATTAAACGTGCTTAGCTCTCTTGCTCCCAGCTCTCGGGCTTACCTCTTTTTCTTGCCCCTGTTTATGCTTATGGCCGGGTCGGGTCTTTATTTGCTCGCTTTTTGCTGGTCCAGCAGCAACACACGCCCAACTTTTTGCCAAGAAATATATGGCTAATATCGCATGACTGCCAAGTTGGCGGTTGTCTTGCATCTGTCTCGGTGTTTGTGCAGAGGCTTACTACCTTAACAGATCTTAGTCGGGATTGGCGGGAGATTTATGCGCCCATTTTCGGGGTGTCCAGGGATATTGATCTTTAGTTTCCGAGCCATTTGGATGTGTGATTTATTGAAAGTCACAGCATGCTAATGGGCATGGATTAATGTTATAACTTTAACGTAATTACTTCATACATTTTTGAGTTATGATCAAGCTACGACTGATTTTGATACTTTATCTACTAAACTCAATTTTAGGTTCTTAGGATCCCAATTGGTGTTTTTAACTGGCCAAATTACCCCTTTATTTTACAAAACTGTTCCAATGTTCAATGTAACTTGATCCTCCCCCAAAGTAATTCCTCATGTTTACGTTCTTGCATTTTTGAGTCTTCCAGTTTATTTGATCAACTCCCGCTCCCCAATCGAATCTTCTCAATTTTCCCCTTTTTGAACTCATTCGATTAATTTTTATTGAATTACCATTTTCGGTTGCGGCTTCCTTTCGACTGTGGCCAAGTAATTTAATGCAAATTTCGTGTTGCCTTCCGCTCTTTCTTTTTTTTCTGATAAGCTGACAAAGTGCTGACCTGACCATACACAAAAATGCGAAGTAAAAAACAAAAACAACCTGGGATGGAGGCAGTTAACACGGTGCTTGGATCACTGGATGAGTCAACAACCTTGAAAAGTGAAACTTGCACAGGGAGAACTGAAGCAGTTAACAAATAACGTCACAGCAACAACAACTTGGCTAATTGCTGACCCATTTTAAAATGCGAACGTAAAACTTTCTTGCCTGTCAAGATAAAATTTCTTCTGAAGTTTACACCCCTCCTTACTAGACAGTGACGAGTGTTACATTATAAGATAGGAAAGTGAATAATGTAAAATACGTATACTTAATAAACTTAAAAATATTTATATTAGCTATTGACTATAAATTGTTAATTATTATATTACTCTTTTATAAGTTGTTATTTATTAGATTACTCTTTATAGAAATTAAAAATAAAAGCTTGTAAATAAATATTTCAAACTTGTTTTCGACTGGAAAGCATTTTTAAATCTTTAAAACAACCTGATATAAGTTTGTAAAGATTATTTTAATTGTTTAACCTGTCGTACTTGATCATTGCTGTTTGTAGAATCTTGAGGATTTGCTATTTTGTAGAATCTTGAGGATTTTGGTTTCTGACAAATTAAATGTCTCTGTGTTTAATTTATTTTCTTCTATTGAATAATTTTTAAATGGTGTTCTTCTTAAATAGACAAGTTTAGAAGTTCAATTTTTTCTTCACCTTTATTTCATTCTGATATTAATTTTACAAATTGAAGACACTTCTCTTAAAATGTTATTTTAGGTATGATATGAATTATTTTCTTGAGGTATTATTCTTATAAATAAAGCATATTATAATAAAGAGTTTTTTCAGAGTTCTCAAAAATAGTTAGCTCTTTGCTTATTTTCTTGTAGGGATCTCTGAAAGAGGTGTATAGACTTACCGCTCTGCTGGCTCTGATAGATCCTGACCCACTCGCAAAGGGCGTAGAGCACCTGGTCAGTGGGCAGAGGCGACTGCATCGGCGTCTGCGTGGCCGAGGATGTGGTGTTTGGGGATTGCGATGCGACGCTGCTGGCGCCGTCCGACGAAGCCGAGGAGGTGGATGAAGAGGAGGACGAAGCGGATGATGAGGAGGAGGCGGAGGACACTCCCGACGACGTGGAGGATGCGCTCGAGGAGTGCGCAGAAAGCGGGGGATGGTTGTGGGCGTGTGGGTGGCTGTGCGGAAGGTTGTGTGGGGAGGAGTTGCCCGAGGCACCCGATGAGCTCGAGGCTACGTCATCGGCGCCGCCCTCGGGCAAATAAAAGGGCACGGCCATTGTAGGTGCGTGTGTGTGTGGGTGCTTCCTTCCTTTTTATCCCGTTTCCTTCCTGCCGCTTCTTCCTGCTTTTTGTTTTCGCTTCGCTCTTCTTCGGATTGTTCTTCGCTGTCTTGTTTTCTGTGGTTTTTCGATGGGGTTTTGCTTAAAACCTTCTAGTTAGAGTTCACTTTAATTGATTTTGTATTTCTTGTGCAAGATTTTAAATATTAAAAACTTTCGCATTTTTTGTGCAGTTTTTTGTTAATAGAATTAGTTTTCGTTGTTATTAAAATTTTTCGATTTATCAACCAACACTCAAGTCAAGTTTTCGCTCGTTTAGTTTAGTCTCTCAGATTCTTTTGCATTTTTCATCAAGCTTTTTCCTCGCGTTACAACTTATTTAAAAACACAAACAATTTCCGACACGTTGATTTTTGTTTCCTACTGCTGCTGCTGTGGTTGTTGTGGTTAATTGTTTTGAGAAGCACTCGCAGACTCAAAGAAAGAGCGTAGTGTGTTTCTTCTGGGGGAGAAAACACGTCTTACTGGCTCCGCGGCTAAAAAAGAACTGTTCGGTCGCAAGGGAGCCTCAAACTACGGCAGCGGCGCGAGCTGCGCTGCGACAGCGAGGCGGCGTAGGCGCAACGTAGGCCGCAGCCAGTGCAGTTGCTCTCCCTCGCTCGCTTTTGCACTCTCCCGCTCCTGCACATGCACATGCATGCAGGTAGTTGATGGATTGGGGGGTCGGGAAGGCAGAGCTGCAACACAGAGTGAGTGAAAAAAAAAAAAATTAAAAACAAAAAATCTCGCTCTTTTAATACCTCAGGTTAGAATAGAGTAGAAGAGTATGCTGGAATCGAAACAGTCAGAAGGACCTGCCTGATCTCGGGATCTATAACATATAAAACCGTGGTGCCCAGGCAATACATTGACATGTTAGAGTTGCATTTGTGTGAGTAAGAAAAAAATGAAAGATATGAAATCATAATTGGCAAAATATTTTGGTTATATTGTAAAAATATAAAGCCTGACTTTAGAATAAATATAAAAATTAAATTTGACAGCACTGGTTTATTTGCATTATGTGCGTGTGCCGGCAGAGGCTAGACAAAGAAATTTGCTGACTTGCGAGAAAGGTTTGTGGGCAGCTCTGATCTAGAGATGCTATATTTAACATGCAGATTTTGTTATTCCCACCGGAAGTGCCGCAAAAAGTAGGCAATTATAACTTAGCCAATATTATTTCCTGGAAGCTAGAGTGTGTACTGGGTATCCTTTGGTCGGGACAACAGAAGCGTTCTTTCTTGTTTCAACTGAGAGTGAGTGGGCAGCTGGTCTGTGAGCAAGTGTGCGTGTGTGAGTGCACAAAGATCTTGTTGAGCAGGTAAATGCTGAAGAAGAAGAGCAAGCAGTGGGAGAGGCAGAAAGGCAGAAGAAAAGGCAGTAGAAGAGGCAGCGACGCCGGCAGAGCTGCTCAGCGAACGTCAAAGCAAAACAAAAACTGCGATTGTACAATGCTCTCTACATGTTGTTGTTGTTTTTACTTTTTTTGTCTCTCATTTGCTTTTGGATTTTGATTTTTTATATGTTAAAAAAAAGAGAGTGCTAGCTGACAGAGAATAAAGAGCGAACGAGCGCTAAGAGGGCCTGAGAAAAGTGCAGCATACAAAGTATCTGGAAATGGGAGTAGAAGCTAGCATTGACTCCTAAACTCTGATAAAAAGGTAGTAACTGAATGTGAAAAAAGGCAGTAAATTGTTGAAGTAAATTTAATACTACTGCTTAATGGTGTTTTAATAACAAAAAGGGTTACCAGAAATTAAAGTTGTTGTAAAATATGTTTTAGTTAAATTGTTTCCCATTTTGTACACATTAATTTAATGATATTAACTTGTAACTTAACTTATAAATTATATTTTCACTTATACAATCTTATGAAATAATTTTAATTGTTTATCTTTCAGGCCTGTAATATAAAAATATTAATTAAATAATTTGGTTTTTAGTTCCGCAACACGTTTTATGAGTTTTTCAGAATTTTAGATATTGAATATTGGTTATTTTTTCGATTAATTTCACCATATTTCAAAAATTGACTGCACCGTGGAAAACCAGTTTTCGTTCCCTCTCTATCTCTGTCTCTCATTCTACCTCTCCCTCCCACACTTCAAACAGGCCTTTTCCTTCTCTTTCTCGCTCTCTAGCTCTGTCTCTGTTATCCGGCAAGTTTGCGCGCGAAAATGTTTGAAAAAAAAAAGTTACGAAATACGCGCAGAATTGTATTTATGCTTTTAATCCAAATTTTATGGCACATTCGATTGTGATAATCACATTTTGATGGCTTATTTAATTAACACCGTTTTTGTAAATGGTTCAGGTGTTATTATGCTTGCAATATTTTCAACGCATCCAGTGGTATTTAATGAAGTTAAACTATAAAGCACGTTTGGTTTCGATTGAATTGTTACCTCATTCTATATTTAATTAGAAGTAAATGTGATTAAATGTGGGTTAAGGTTATTTTTATTACTCAAAACTGAAAAATTTACATTTACTCCTTTGCTTATACTTAAATTGTCACCTAAAACCCCGTGCCAGGTTAATTGAGGTCAAAAAATATGCTGATAACGTGCAATGCAGATAAGCATGCGATACATAACGCAAGGATTGCTCAAGATGATGAAATTCATTAAAAAAACACACGTATCCCATAAATACACACACACACACATAATCAAACATCAACATAAAAATACGAAAAAAATGAACATGAGCGAGCATGCAACAAGCGAAGAAGTCCAAAGCGACGAGGCAAGGGAAGGAGTAGAGGCAGAAACAGGGATAACACAGAAAAAGGGGCTCGATTCGATGTGATTTATTCTTTGTTTTTTTCTCAGCTCAGCTTTGCTTATGTTTTTATACCCTTGCAGGGTATTATAATTTTGTCCAGAAGTTTGCAACGCAGTGA
>JAEIIF010012730.1:0-12553 GCA_018874455.1 Drosophila trapezifrons
TTCTATTTAAACCTCTGTCATTTCCTCGGTAAAAGAAGATTTCGACATTTTTCCTTCTGTTGTTTACCTTTTAGGTCAGTGTGACCGTAGTTGAGTTTTCGTCAGCCTTCTTTAGTTTGCCTCAGTGGAGGGCAGTGGAGAATAATGTAGATTATTTATAACAAATATAGGTTATTTATTTATTTACTATTATTATTAAGCACCCTATTTTAGCTGTGCACAAAAGTGATGCAAGTTGAGTGCAAAAACGCACTCATTTGGGGGAGTGAATCACTCGGATCGTTCGATTAGAGCCTCAGTAGTTGTGTGTCGTCGCTGTGTTTTGTTTTTATTGCTACTTTTGCCATTTTACTGTTAGAGCGACGACAAGTTGACTTAAAAGTGCATTGCAATTTCTAGTTAAATGCAGCGGCAACAGCAACAACAACAATAACAATAAATAGTATGATGTCAGCGATTCAGAGCTGTATCAATAAAGAGAAAGAGTGCGAGAGAGGGCAAAACACACTCACATTGTGTGGGCGAGAAGCTCAATTTGGTATCATTTAAAGCCGAGCGAAGGAGACAGACGACTGCGAAAAAAAGCCACAAAAGAAAATGTATTTTTGTGCTAAGTAATTTACAATAATTGTTGTTAACGATGACGTTGGCGCTGCTGAGGCAATTTAAATGCAAATAATTTGTGTAAGAAATTTACATAGTTTTAAATTTGAATATAATTACACAAATTAGATGCCACACAATTGCCTGAAAGCGTAGCAGCGGAAAAGCAAAAAAACAAGACGAAAAAAAGGCATAAAACAAAAGCCCACGCCCACAATTGCCCACTTGTTTTGAGCTTTCTACTTCCACTACACTTTAAAATTAATTTTGCAACAATCACACACAGAGAGCGAAAGAAAGACAGAGGCGAACAAAAATTACAAACGAGGTTCAACAAACGCAAAATTGTGCAAAGCAACAAAAGGCAAACAACAAAAGTAACAGCCACACAACTAGGCAATTGTTTAAGTAACTTGTAACAGTAGCAAAAACGAATTTATTTTGCCATTGCAGCAGCACGTCAGATGGATGAGAAGAAGCAGCGGCGGCAGCAGAAGAAGGTGACGCGAACAGTGGGGCAAATTAGTGAATTAGCACTGCAAATAATATTTAATGTTGGGGTAAATTTAGCTTAGAAGAGCTTGGCATTTATTCCTAAACTATTTGCACTTATACGGTCGTAAGAATCGTATTTTAAGGTTTACTATTTAATTTAAAGATGAATTAATAACTAATGAGTGAAGCGCTCTTTTAATTTGATATAGTTGTAAATTTTGCTTAAAAGTGGAATTTTTATAAGCAGAAAAATACTCAAATATGACAAAATATACTAAAATATGAAGAAAAATACTTTAAAAATAAGAAAAATACCAAAATATGAAGGAAAATACTAAAATATGAAGTAAAATACTAAAATATAAAGGAAAACAAAAATATTATCTTTTGAAGATACGTAAAAAAAAATCTGAAGGGTGCCTAAATAAATCATCTAAATATATTAGTATAACCTAATTATTAATACATTGCTAATCTGCAAGTCATGCCTAAGTTATTGATCATTTAAAAATACATCAAACAATCCCAAACTTTTTTGTACCACCGTTAATCTGCTACCGATCACAAGCGCCAGGGGGCGCTGCTAATGAAGATGATATGGCAGAAAAAAAGGAAGAAAAAAAGTTAAATAAAAAAAAGCGAATACGGGTAATAGAAAAATAACGGTCGTTGGCAGCTGCCAGCTCGAAAAAAATAAAAATAAATAAAAAGGTAGGCGTGGCAGTAACAGAAAGAGATGGCAACAACGAGATTGCATTCAAGTTGAAACTATAACTAAAAAATTGAAAGCGAATTCGCTTTCCATTTCAGCGTCGTTGCAGTTTGGAAATCCAATTTTTGTCAGGGTGACAGGTGCTTCCAAAGCAAACCAAAAAAAAAAAAACTAATTAAAAAACTTAAGACACCGTTTCGTTTTTTGTTCTCACGCTGAAAGGGGCAACCCACAAAAAAAGAAAGAAAAACTCCCAACACGCGCACGAAATTTTAAACACATTTTATTTGCTATTATTATGTGGATTTTTGGGGGATTTTGTGCTTGCTTTGTTTGGCTTTTTTCGCTTATATATATATATTTTTTTTTCACCCACTTACCGCAGGAAACGTGCCAAGATCGGAGGTGCCCACCCCCGTCAACCCTTTACAAAAATAAACAAAATTAATATGCAATTAATCGCGCATCACAAAGGAACATGCTGCAAATACAAACACATGGCTTAAAAAAAATCAACAACAAAAAATACAAACAATTGCTGTACGTGCACATGTCGCTCCAAGGAGGGGAAGAAGGCACGATAAGCATCGGCTGAAAAGTCACCTACTCACAGCCAAAAAAAAAAAATCAACAAAAAACCAAATTGAAGCAGGCCAAAATAAACGAAAATCAGAGGGGAGGAGCAGAGGAGCCGCACCCTGAAATGTGTCAAAGATCAACTGACAAAAATCGTCAGACAACGACGATGGCAATAAACAAGGAACAAATGTTGCACACAGCAAGAAAAATATTATATGTATGAGTTTATAAATATTCATAGATCTTCAAATTATAAAGAGATAATTTTTCTGTGAACTTTGTTGTATAGTTGCTAATCAGATTCCTCTATAAACCTTTAAATATAGCCCTTATTAGACAACATAATAACGCTGTAATACTTGGGAGTAATATAATTTCATTTGTACAATATTTCTAATCATTTTTGTTATATTTATAATTTATATTTCTTTCTTCTCTTAATTTGATTAAAATCCCTATATTTTACAGTGTACCAAAGACATATGGAAGAGCAGGAAATCAACAGACAGTAAAATGCAATTGAAAACGAAACTGCAAAAATCAAGAGAGAAAACCAAAACCAAAACTTTGCGCCGTGAGAATATTAATTTTTAAAATGGGCAAAAAAAATATAGAAAAGATTGTCCGAAAAACTTGTTTCTATCTTTATCTCATGTGAATAATCTGTGCTTTTTTTCTGTTTTTCAGGGCGTAGGCGTGCCCAAAGGTTAGGCCAAGTGACCAGAAGACGGCGCCAGGAAAACCAAACCCAAGTGAATACAAAGCGAATCCATTGATCGTGGCGAACAAACAAATCCAGAACAATTGTCAATATAATTTCCCATTAATGGCTAGCTAATGAAAGGGCCCTCTTTCTTTCGCTGAATGCGAAATCTTGTAAACGAAAGTCAAAGTTTAGTCCTGATAAGACATAGATTCCGATTTCGATTCCAATATTTGCACAAGTGCCAGCTGCAGCTAAAAAAAAAATATAAATATACATATATAAAAAAAAAGTGATAAAGCCCGGCCCCTTTCCTTTGTTCAACTCCTCAGTTTCTTATCATTTCTCCAACGCACAAGCCTTGAGCCTGAAAAATTTGCTATATACACACAGCTGCAGTTGAATTAATATAGCAACCAAGATGATGGTTGTAAAATACTCGATATACAGTCATATTACTAATTTAGAATAGGTTCAATTTGGACAGAATTAAAACTACTGTAGTTTTTCTCGAGTTAATTTTTCTAGTGTTCATTTCATTAGTGTTCATTATCCTAGTGTTCATTTTTCTGGTGCTCATTTTTCTGGTGCTCATTTTTGTAGTATTAATTTTTCAAGTGTTCATTTTTCTAGTGTTCATTATCCTAGTGTTTATTTTTCTAGTGTTTATTTTATTAGTGTTCATTTTTCTGGTGTTCTTTTTTGAAGTATTAATTATTTAAGTTTAAATTTTTCAAGTGTTCATTTTTCAAGTGTTCATTTTTCTAGTGTTCATTTAAGACAATTTATTCGCCTAGGATAAGAAATGTAATCAAAATTACTAATATCTCATACTCTAAATAAAAGGCTGCAATTATAATTTCTGAGGAAATATTCCAATATCAAGATGGGCAGGGCTATAATTTTCACCCCAGTCGTGTCCATATATATGCAATATATATAGCAATGACAGCTGATCTTTTCAAGTGACCCACTTAGCGTGTGTTTGCATATCGGCCCAGCAACACACACTTTCCTTTTCACAGACCTCAAACCAACAACAAACAAACAGCGGCAAACAATGCAACTCTTTTGTGCCCACGACGAACTTGAGTTTGTTTCATAAATATTTGCAGCAATCCGAGAAACTGAACTGAAGCCGAAAATTAAAATAAAAACTAAACAGTTTTCGGGCTGGCGCTTTTTTTCAGGGGCCTTATTTTTTCATTTTTTGGCGCTGTATTTTCGGTCTGTATTTTTAGAAAGTGCGTGCGTAATTGAAGTTTTAGTCGCTTGGCAAATAAATTGCCACAGTCAAGTCAATAAATTAAGCAAAAGCAGGCGGGCGCAAACCCAAAGGCAGCAACGGCGGCAGTGGCAGCGACAGCGGCGCGGCAGCAGCGACGCAACTGCAATTGCAGTTGCAACAACAATTGCTTTCGAGGCGAATGAACGCAATGCAACGCTCTGCTGGCGCTGACGGCGACGTTGACGTCGCTGCCGGCAATGCACTTTGCCAAGGACAGATCCATTGAAAAACGGCGAAGCAGCCGAGACTGTTGCAACGGATCTCTGTCGGTTTACACAGAGAGAAAATGAGAAATTGAAGGCATGAAAATTATTTTAAAAATGTTAATAAAAAAGCTTAGAAAGTTTAGATTTATAATTTAAGAGAAAGATTAGATTCTTCATTAAATTTAATATGTAAGCGAGAGGTAATATTTAACTAAAATATAAGACATGGTTGGGCACCGAATATCAAGCTCGGAGCACGAAAAAAATAATAATAATATGCAAGTAAAGCAACTTTGACTACTTATTTTGATTCATTTATTATTTTAAATGATAATATTTTAAAAAGATTTCTTCCTTCCTCTGTACTATTTAAATTTTATATAATTATATATTTATCTCTTTTTTTGTGCCTCCCTTTCTCTCTTTCAGTGTAATGTGTATGCGTGTAATTTATAAATATAATTAATAGAATTACACGGCGTACGCGCGCAATATTGACACTGATATTGTGCTTGAAGCCTCCTCTTCTTTCACATAGTCGTAGTCGTAGTTTAATGCCCGCTGAAACAAAGCCCCAAGGCTGCAAAAGCAAAAGCAACAATCGCAGCAAACAGAAAACAATATATAAAAAAACCAACATGTAATACAAGGAACAAAAGCAAGAAAAACAAAACATATGGGGGCTCAGGAAGAGAAGTAAAAGATTGGGAAACTTATTTCAAAGCAGGTTTAACTGCTAGGAAAATTAAATTAGATTATAAAAAGTTTAAAAAATTACAGAAAATTCATAAAAACATTTTAGCCAAAGAACCTTACAAGATTATAGAGACAGTTTCTTAAGATATTGCCCTTAGGAAACCTTTTCTTCTTTAGGAAGTTCCACTGTATTTTAAAATGGGTGGAACTAGAGAACTATTGGCGGTATACCTCTAAATCCGAATGCTTTGTTTTCGCTCTTTATTCATTCAAAGCACGTTCAAGGCTTCCCTACCACCGAGCTTATCTAGTTGGATTTTTCCCTACACTCAGTTGCCGCCACAGGTTATTTGCTAACTAGAAATTGACAGCTAAATGGATAGATTGAAAATAAAGAAAAATTGGAGGAGCAACTACTACTACTGTCTGGCTGTTATATATTTATAAAGTAAAAATTTCTGTGAATTTTTCACAACATTTCAATCAATATGCAAATTGTCTATGAAAATTGAAAGTTTTTTTCTTCTCTCTTGCTTTTTGTCAACTTGTTTGGATGGTTAATTAAAAGTCATAAATTGTCGCCTAATGCAATGTGCATATTTCATACAGAAATTTGCACATTTTGTTGCTTTTGTTTTTCTTTGGGTGTGTAGCTTGCTTTTCTGGGCGGTAAAGTGGGCGTGTCGGCGTGTGTAAAGTGCATTTACCTCTGACTGCAGAGAAGAAAAAATAAAATAAATAAACAACCGGCGTGTGATTGACTTGGCTCGAATGCGTGGCACGTTTTTTTGTGCAATCGCTTCGCATTTTGGCCAGAGAAAAATATAGAGAGAGAGGGAGAAGGTAAGAGAGTATAAGCCACTGAGCTACGCACAAAATTTGTTTTAACTTTTTTGTTTCCCAGCTGAGCAACTCGTTTCAAACGCGTTTTTCTATGGCCAATTTCAGCGATCAAGCGGATCGGATACACTCGGGCGTATGAGTAATATTTCTGTGTGGGGCCAGGCCAGCAAGTTAATTAAATGCAATAACCGAAGCGACGTAATGTAAGAACTTCTACAAGGAAATCGTTGAATCATCAATGGTTGGAAATTAAAAAAAAATTAATAAATAAAAGGAGAAACTGCTGGAAAAAATATTAGTTTGGAGGCAATCTAAAAAGAATTTTATTAAGCATTTATAAATATGGAAAAATACAATTTAAAGAACACAATAATTACCTGAAACCAAGCATTTATGAATTCATGTTCTATTAAAAAATTAGCGCTTTTATTTGCACAAAAAAAAAGGCTAACAAATAAATTAAAGCCTCCGCTGACACGAAACTAGGAAATACCATTGGAAGACCACAAAAAAACATATCATAAATAAAGGAATTTATTAATATATAAAAGCATTTAACACAGTGTTGTAAAAAATCAGCAAATGCCAGAACTCACATTTAAAAAGCTTTTAAAACAAAAGAACAACAAAACACTCGAGTAAAAAAAATAAACAGAAATTGAAGTTCCAAATTGAAATTAAAATTGCATTCTCATGTCTGGATGGCCGCACAGCAAGTTGCGTATTTTTTATTTCATAAACGCTTTTGTTTTATTTCCATTTTGTTGTGCTTTTGACATTTTTGTTTGTGTTTATTTGTTGATATTTTTTTGTTATTTCGCTGAGCTCTTACGAATTTGGCAACTGCAAGTCAAATTTAATTTGACAGGCCGCGTAATGAACGTAAAATATAAAAAAAAATAAAAATAAGGGAGAAAAAGCCAAAAACTGAAAACTGAAAAATGGCAGCTGGCAGCCAAGTGGCCAAAAACAAAGCTTTTTATGGCCACAAAACCGAATTTGAGCTTTGACTTTTTTCGCCATATTCAATTTGGATTTTCTCGGCTGTTTTTCCATTGGGGAAAATGCAAATGAGCGAGCGAGAGAGGATGGGATGGGATGACAGCCCGAAATTAATGACGACAATAAACAATTATTGAATAATTGAAATTGAGTTTGGACGATGGGGGCACAAATTGATTTGTGGATGCAACTGCATAATAGCCACAAAACTGTAATCATAAACACGGCTTAAGGATAATAATAAAGGGGAAACAAGTTGGTTAGGGGAGGAAGAAGAAAAGCAGATGGAAAACCCAGACAGTCTAAAGGCGAAGCAAACAAAGCGGAAAATGTTGACAAAACATGGAAGCCAGCAAAGGGGGAAAATAGCAAATGAAAGAAAGTTAAAATCAAGTGTTAGAACTAGGAAATACCTAGTACTTGTTTGCTGTTAAAATAACAAAATGTTTTTTTCTAAGAAAAAGCCAAAAAGCTGGGTTTAAACTTAAAGGTTTTTTTGTATAACAATTGATTACATAGGGGGGGTGGCGAAAAAATGTGTTTTTAATACATATTTAAAGCATAAAACCTCTCTACCTTGGTAAATATCGTTTTTTTGTATACTTTCTAATATTTAATATTTAATTTAATATTTAATATTGAATTTAATAAAACAATATACTCTCTTCTCTCCCAGCTTACCTCGTATACAAAAAAAAAGAGTTGCGGGCAAAATTGAAAAATAAAAGTTACGTATTAGCCAGACGACTGTCGGGCAGAAATGTAGAGAGGGTTTTGGCCATAAAGTTGGATGAATGAAATGTCTGGCTGCCATTCCGGGTTGCCCCGGCACAAGTTGAGTGGTTTTCCAGGAGGGACGACAGTTGATCGGGTAATTAGCGTGTCTGACCTTCCCCTCTCCCTGTATATAAATCACAATGCCACAAAAGGAGGAGGAGAGGGAGCACTTTAAGGGGTTTGGTCGGGCCACCTCGGGTGCCACTTGATACCGCGCGCTCTTGGAAAGTGTCTGCCAAGATGGCGCCAGGATAATGCCGTTCAAGCAGCGAGAAATGGAAATTGATTGTCGGCATTTAAATAATTTATCGATTGAGGGGACGCAGCTTAAAGGACTCTCAAGAGTGGCGACACAAAAGCTTCAAGCCCTCACAAAGTGGAACACAATTACTACTATACTATAATTACTCTTGGCATATAGATATTTTTACAGAAAATGTTTTTTAAAGAAATCCCTTACATTAACCAAAGACCACGGTAAAAAAAAAAAGATAAACCAACAAATAAATAAGGATAAGGAGAAAAACCTCAAGCTGTGAAGAAGCCTTAGAAAAGAAAGAATGACAAAAAATAAACTTCATCTTGAGAAGGCTTAAAGTCAAGTGCATTCCTACACTCTAAAAAAAAGAGCAGGCGGGGAAGAAACTTCACCAACTCTCTATATATATTTTATTTTAAGAAAACTTCACTCAGTCCTGCTGCATGCGTTCAATATACAAAAATAAACTTGAAAAATGTATTCAATTAAAAAAGTTTTTCACTTGCAACACGCCGGCACCTCCTTGGCCTCGAACCCTGAGCTCCCTCCGTGAACTTGTAGCCTTCTTTTTTGTTCTTTTCGCGGGTTTTTGCAGTTGTACGAGTTCTGGCAAGGAATGCTCTTCTCTGTCCTGCTCTGCCCTGCTCTGCATAACTGTAAATGAGCCAAAAAGGGGTCGGGGGGATAAGGATGAGGAGGACATGGCAACCACATTGCGGTTGCTCCTGTCTGCGGCCCAACTCCCTTTTTGTCTGCGCCTGCTTAGCATGTAAATAATGTGCACGAAATTATGAATGCAGCTAATTAGCAAGGCAGCAGACGACGACGACGAGTCCTGGCCAAAAGCACCTCGTGCCCCTGCTCCTCGGAGCCACGTCTTTTGTTAGCCATCTTCTTGTTGCAAGCTGCTGCTGCACAGGGAGAAAATGTAGTACCCAAATCACTTAAAAAATTATTACTTAAATAGATAAATGTAAAAAACAGGGTCGGGCACCGAATGTAAAGCTTGGAGCCTTTATAGAAACACTCTTTAAGTGAATGCAAGCTTCAAGACCCACGAAGCGCCTATCCAGGCTCTAATAAAATAATATCTAACCAATAAAAAATAAAAACCAAACAAGAATTGTTAATTTTTCTCCTTCTGCATATATATTCATTATGTCATTGAACTGTTAAACTGCGCTTAAACGCTAGCCGCTTGTTTTTTTGTTTATGGCGCCACGGGGAGCATTTAACTTAAAGCGCCGACAAATAATTCAGGGAGTTCCGAAGAGAAAACCTCCAATTTCTCAACCCCCTTTGGATCCCACACTTCCACCTGGCCATAAAGCTAAAGTTCTGCACTTGCCACTTGCCGCGATTTATGGCCTCTGTCCTTGAGATGGTGGGAGGAAAATCTCGCATCTTATTCAGGTAGCTTCACTTACCTGCAAGGAAAAGAGAAAAGATATATATTTTTTGGGATTAGTTGTGAATTGATAGGAAGCATTTGGGATAAAGCTAAGGGTATAAATACAATATAATTAAAGTCAAGTTACATAAGCCCTCAAGGAGAAGTATTTACAGTGGGAAATCTATACTTAAACTATGTTTTATTTTTACTTTAGAGTGCTTTTGTTTCTTTTACAAATCCACAAGAAAATCCCTTACATACTTATTTCCACACCCTTTTAATATTTTCTCCCTTCGCCTTTATCCCATTTATTCACCTGTAATGTTAATTAAAAATGAAACAAAATAAAATCAGACACGACTGCAGATCCCGTTTTGTTCTGAGCCTTGTTAATAGCCTAGGCCTTGACAAGTTCAAGTAATGATAAGAAATAAATGAATATATATAAGAAAAATAAAGAAAAAAGCAAAAAGAACTGGATGACAGCCTGCCCAGCAGATGCTACCTTAAGATTAACTCCAACTCCAACTTGGCAACGGGCTCTTCTCAAGGCTTTTGTTGTTGGTCGCCTGAATTTACGTTTAAACATTTTTTTTTGCTTTTTTCCTTGGTTTCTTTATACAACAATTTTTATCGCGTGCATAAACAAGATGCGAGACAGAGCAGCGAGAAGAAAAAATAAAAAAGATATATATATAAAAAACGAAACGAAGTCAACTCCACACTGAATATCAGGTTTACTACAAAGTCATGCAACACGGTCATGGTCTCTCTCTCTCGCTCTTTTTTATTTTTCTACCCGTCTCACCCGCACTTTTTATTTTGAGATCGCCGTCAGTTGAATGCTGCAAATTATTGCAGGACATTTGCCCGAATGGCCAAAGGGTAAACAATTTTATGCATTTATTTATTTTACAGCAACAGGCAAAGAAGGTTAAACAGCAACAACAAAGGAAAGTGAAGAAGATAAACATTGTGGGTTAAGATGGAGGTCTTGAAAAGTGGAATACTCTTACGGGAACATTTTTTAAATAGGATCGTAGTATAAGTCTTGATATTAAACTGTTTTTAACGAAAAAGAAACCATAGCTTTATATAAACCTTCAGCTGGAACCTTCTAAGAGCTGGAATATTTTTTATATACACCTTACTGATCTGAATCTTCATATTAATATGTATTTAGCAAAAACTAAGCTACTTTAAAAATTTCAGGCAAATATCTTAAAAGATTTACGCAAAAATTGACTTCAAATCCTACAAGAACCGTATCATATGAGCTCATAAGGGGAATAACATCATGAATTAAAATTTTGCAAAGCAAACTACAACACATATTCTACTCCCTTGAAGAGTATTAACATCAATTTCAACGCCAACCGAAAGAAACTCGTACATCAACAGCAAAAAGCATGTGCGAAAAAAAAAGGAAATAAAAATAAAAGACGAAGATGCTGCAGTATTATCTTTTACAGCAATTACAAAAGCATCGACAGCAACAGCGGCGATATTATAAAATATTCAGGGCTTTCGTTTTTCCAGGTCAGCGATGGAAACAGGAACGAGGACAGAGAGTTAACAAAATCGAAGGCGAGAACTGTAAATATTTATTTATAGGCATATTTCTGGCTGGCTTTTTAAAGTGTCACTTTCTTTCGCTTTTGACCATTTTCTGAATTTATGTATTTTTATTGATTTAAATCTCAGGCAAATGCAGTTTGTTTCTTGTTATTTTTTTTTATTGCACTCACATTTTTAATAAAACGAAACGAAAGTAAAGTTGATCGAGGCAACGGCCATATCATCGATAAAATGCCCGATCACGGAGCGATCGCCCCCCTCGCATCTCTCAATAAATGTTGCATTTTTATTATCATTTGCTGGTTGGCTGTCATCAGGTGGAGGAAAAAATATAAATAGGGGAGAGAAGAAGGGAAAAGGAGTTGCACTCGAAAGTGAAAGTTAACTTTTTAAGGCAACAAAAAAAAAAAGATTACTTGGGTTAACACACATGTGATGTGTGCTGTGTGTGTGTGTATCTTTCTTTGCTCTCTTTCGGGCCCCGTCTTCGGGAGCCCAATTTTTGTTGATTAGTTTTTTGTTTTTTGCTTTTTTTTTGTTTGTTGCTTTAATTGAATCAGCGACAACATTTTGCCCGTTTAAGGTTGGACACAGTGTAGTCGTCGTCGTCGTTCCCGCTCTCCCGGCAACATTTAACATTTAATTTTAATTGCCGCTGGCGCCGCCTGCCCAAGTTCAATAAACTTGTCTAAGTTGCTGCCGATGCTGCTGCTGCTGCTGCGACTGCTGTGGCATGCTGCAATAGATACGTTGCAATTTTCGCATGTGCAACGAGCCTTTCAGCAATTGCCGCCACACAATGAAATGGAGCCATTGCCCCCTCTCCTTGCCTTCCGACTTCGATCCGCTTCGATCATCGGATATCAAAAAGCAGCGATCGTTGCCCCAAGTTGCATGTTGCTTACTCTGTCTGTCCACACATAACTACTTATATATATATATGTAGCTCTGTGTTATTGTTAATTACAAATATCGGTGATTGGGTTGCTCCTCGGCATCAGTGCACAATTATTAAACACAGAAATTATGGCGTGAGAAAGTTTTGCGGCTCTGTGGGAGTGTGTGGATCCCGATACCGATCCCTCGATCGTTATATCGTTGGGGGAATGTCTCTTGGGATCTTCGAGTTGATTGGGGGATCGAATATCAAGAAGAACTAAGATTTCCATCAAATAGTTTGATATTTCGTCGTGTATAAGGAAACTTATACACTTTCTATAGTTTTTCTTAGATTTTTAATAGGAAAACAGGAAATATCTATTTATATTTTCCTTTTATATTTAATAGATACAACTATTGATAGAGTAAACCATTAAACTCAAAAAATACAGCATATAAACGTATTAAATCACAATTATTTATGTTCACACATGAACACGTATTTATGTATATATATGTATGTATATATACAAAACTATA
>JAEIIF010012755.1:0-27075 GCA_018874455.1 Drosophila trapezifrons
ATCCTCAAGTCCCTGGAGTACATCCGCACTCATCCCCAGTACGTTGAGCCCGCCCAGCGTAGCGGTGGTCATGGTGCAATCAATCGCTACAAGGCCCTGGTTGGTTAAGCAAAGATGCCTCTTGAAGCTTTACTAAGATTTGTATATATTTTTGATGAGATTAAATAAAACAAGAAGTTGTAAATAAAACCATAACTGAAGATGGTTTATGCTGAATCAATGTGAAGAATTTAATTTAAGAATTCATTTTTTAAATTTATTTTCAACTCAAATAGTCATGGACTAGCGAGAGTTGTAAACTGGATAGATTTTGAATTCAGCAGACTCTTTATTTATTGTCACTGTTGTCGGTATTCAAATTAAATTTCAAGTCGACAAAAACTTTCGGAAAAAATAATTTCTTAAAAAGGTGCTTCTGTGGATACAGACTGGACATAATTGAAAAGTGAAAAGTAAGCGCCGTTTATTCTTAGCACATTAAATTATTTTAGCAATCGTCAGTCTTTTCTATAAAGAATTTGTATTTTAAGCAAGGAATTCCCTATTTCCTGTATTTTAATATAAAGGTTTTACAGGTCTATTCGAATCTATTTTTCTTTACTGTTGTATTCAAACAGAAAACTGTCCCCAATTAAATATTCTCTTGCTTAATATGTGTAAAATATAATTTTAAAGCATTTCTGGTCTTCTTTTTTAATACTTGTTCTATTAATTTAATTAAATAAATTCGTGTAGTATTTCAAGGATTTAAAAAGCCTAAAGGCTAGTACAGTGAGAGAGTGCGAGAGGCCAATAGTCGAGAAACACTTTTCGGTGGCACTGTTTTAAAAGCCGGTACTCAGTTGATAGAGAAAAATACTAGAAAGTGGTACGGAGTTGCCACATGGCGCGAGGAAAGACTCTTAGTATTTCCATAGCGCGAAGCTTTTTTTAGGGGGAAAGCAACATTTTTATCTGGCAACACTGATAGAATATAAATTTTATAAATTTTAAAGACTTTATTTTGACCAAATTGCGAGCACTACGCACAGGATGCTGGCCCACAGGATGCAGCTTTGGAGGACGACGAACGCAGCGGTGGCCCTTCAATCTGTCGCAGGCCGTTGTGCCACACAAGTAAGTGGGAAAGCGGAGGAAATCAGCCGGTTATCTGTGACATAACCTGCAAGTGGGCAAGAATCGAGGCGAATTTCAATGAAAACTTCCTATTACAGAACTCCAGTGTAAGCAGAAGAGATCTCCACCAACAGAGGTTCATTCGGGGCACCCACCTGCCACTGGCGGCCAGCAGAAAATGGCTGAATACCCACCAGTTGCGCTTTGCCAGCGGTGGAGCTGCCGCAGCGGGAGTTAACGCAGCACCCGGCGGGGAATTCATGCAGGCCGTCTCCACTACGGAGTTGGTTGATCTTCCCGACCTACCGGCCATACCCACGCCCCCTGTCCTAGGCGGGAATACGTTGGACGTAATGGAAGTGGTCAATGTGACGGGGGAGGCCTCCTTCGCCTCGATAGGACTGGGCGGTTACTCGCCAATTGGCATTGTCCAGAACTGCATGGAGTTCCTGCACTGCACTTGGGAGCTGCCCTGGTGGGGAGCCATTGCCATCGGAACCCTTGTGGTGCGCACCATCATCTTCCCGCTGGTTATCGTGGCGCAGCGGAACTCTGCCAAGATGAACAACAACATGCCGCAGATGCAGATGCTCCAGCTGAAGATGACCGAAGCCAGGCAGTCTGGCAATGCTATCGAGTCGGCGCGATATGCCCAGGAAATGATGCTGTTCATGAAGGAGAAGGGTGTCAATCCGCTGAAGAACATGGTGGTGCCATTGGCTCAGGCGCCGCTCTTTATCAGCTTCTTCATGGGCCTGCGACAGATGGCCAATACGCCGGTGGACTCGATGCGTGATGGCGGCCTCTTCTGGTTTCACGATCTTACGCTGGCGGATCCCTACTACCTGCTGCCCATGATCACCAGTGCCACGCTGTACCTGACCATTGAAATCGGCACGGATTCGGCGCGCTTGTCCGCTGCCAACATGAATACCATGAAATACGTGCTGAGAGCCCTGCCCATCGTCATCTTTCCCTTCACGATGAACTTCCCCGCCGCCATTCTGACCTACTGGGCCTGCAGCAACTTCATCTCGCTCGGACAGGTGGCCCTGCTGCGGATTCCCTCTGTGAGGGATTACTTTAAGATCGAGAAGATGCAGACACACAAGCCGAGCGCCCTGCCTCCAAAGAAGGGATTCGTTGGTGGCATGAAGGAGTGTAAGTATCGGAAAGAATACCCCTTTTCCGATCTAAGATATCTTAAAACAATTCTAATTTTAATTGATTTTACCTTTTTCCAGCCTGGGACAACATGAAGATCACCAAGGAGATCGAGGAAAGGCAGCGCTTGGATGAGATCAGGTTCGCAAAGGCGGGCAAGGGTCCTCTGGTCAAGACGTTCAAGCACGATCCCACCAAGACGGCTAAGCCCGTCACCGCGGAGCCGCACATGAGGTTAAAGGAGCCGCCCAGTCAGCAGCGATAGTGTTAGACCCCCGGTGCTGTGTCCTGTTACGTTAACTTAACCCTTTTAGCCGTTAGTAAACCACCCATTAAACTTTGAAAGCTTTGCTGCAAAAAAATATTTGTAAAATCCAAAAGTTGGTATTGTTCTTGAATTCGGGAAGGAAAAAGCTAATATAGTTGAAGATAAGATCGTAAAACAATGCAGAAAACGTGATTGGCCATAAATTGAAGCTATAGTTGGTTATTACTTGAGATAAGATAAGCCAAGAAACCACTATTTGAGCGGAGAATAGGCTAATGACTATTGTAAGTGCTTAAAATGATGAGAAACCTATTAAACAGGCTTCTCCGAGAGCTGATCACCTCTGTAATCTTGCGAGAGTTAAAAATAGATTAGCTAATAAGCTAGGTAAGCTCTACACCGTTTGTAATATCTGTAATTGTTGGCAGTTTGCTTACAACAAGCTCCATAAATTCAATATTATTGTTAGTGAAACGAACTGCAAGACACATCAAGGTGGGGGCTTGAGAGCTATCAATTAATTAGCATCAGGCATTTAATTATAGTTGAATAATAGGCAGATTTTTCAAAAGGAAACAAAATCATTAACATATAACAGAATACATCAATTATTATTACAAAGCCAAAAAAGGGTAAACCACTATCTAGTAATCAAATTAAGCCATAGTTTGTGACAAATGGAAGCGTAGCTCGTTAAGAAACCTACTAAGTCCGAATAGAACTCACTGAAAAAACTATAAAATCATTGGTTTTTATTATTACTAAACTCAACAAGTGGACAATATCCAAAATGAGAGGGGATAAAGCCATTAATCATATCCGATAACAGGGGGAATACAGCCAATCAACCCCTTGCAGAGATGCACTGGTTGATCACCTCGGCGAGATGCTTGTTTTCCAGAGCAGCTGCCACTCGCTCCTTATCCGCCAGCTGCTTATTCACCGCCTGCTCGGAGGCGTGTGTTCCGGGCGTGATCTCCACGGTGACCTTAAAGCGTGTCGGCAGCGATCGGAGCAGCTTCACGCGAATGGACAGGCCAATCAAAGTCGCCATCGAGCAGTGGGGAATCGTCGGGGTGAAGCTGATGTGCACGGAATTCTGGGCATCGTTGATGCGGATGAGCTCCTCCTGCACCACATGCAGCTCCTCCAGGGTCAGCGGATGCTCCGGATCATTGATGTTCCTTATGAGATCTACGGAGAACACCTTTATTGCCAATTTCTCGAACTTTTCCTTCCAGAACTCACCGAATATTTCCCTTTTGTCAAAGGGATCCGACACGTTCTCGTCCTCATCGTTGGCCGTTAGCACTCTTTCCTTGATTTTGTCATAGACATTCGGGTTTATATTCTCTATTTCCGTTGGCATTTTGCTTAGTTTACTTCGTATTTACTTTATTTAAACGTTTTTTAAGGAAATTCAATTAAAATAAACCATAACCACCAATGTGTGCACATCTGAGCAAGTAAAAATATACTAAATAAAGCCACTTTTATTATAAGGGCTGTACACACTTTTTGAGCGCGTCGTTTATTCGAATTTGTAATTTATTCAAAACCAAATATTTAATCAATTGTTAGTGAATTACAGCTAATTGATTGGAAAACAAGGTACTTTATGTATACTTTTGCAAGTTTAAGGTGCAAATCACACCAGAGGTGCACGTATACCCTAAGTGGTTGCTATATTTAAGCTGCTTTTCAAACGAATCGCCAATAATTTAAGCATACAATAAATTAAGTTAATGCCCTGTATTGACCGACAGATTTGATTTGAATTTTGATTTGTAATCAGAGCAATTTCTTTAGAATCCAGATCAATCAAATTGTCGCGAGTGAAGTACATTTTTCCTGGAAAAAAATCACCGGCCAATTGACATGTCCGAGCTTACGTAAAAGGGCGTAATTACGGGCGCCTCGCCTCCTCAGACGATCCATATTTATGTGCTTTTCGAATTAGCTACCTCAACGTTCGGATAGTTGACTCAAGTTAGCTTTAGTTTAACTTTAGCCCATCCCCCGGCCGATCCGTTCGCTTTTTTGCAACTTTGTGCTAAGTAGACGCCACATCTGGGATCGGTGCTTGGCGCTGACTAAGCCTTGAGCTCATTTCGAAGTCTGCCTGACCGCGCTCTCATTTCATTTTATTTCTATATTTTTTCTCTATTTTTTTTTATGAGAAGCCGGCGCACTTGACGGCAGTTTCCTCGGGTTATAATTAGCCGGCGACTTATCAATATCAGGGTGGAAAAGCAGTCATCGCCGTTGGGTTGGGAGATTTACATAGTGAACTGGTTTCCGGCGCGCTGTTGGCATGCATCTATTGACAATTAGCACCGAATTACAAACTGGTTAACAGCCGCTCGGTGGGGAGATGCCTCCAGTCGGTTCCGTTGGGGCGCATAAAATGGGTTCGTCTCGTTGATGGGAGCAACAGTTTGGGTGAAATTACCAAGCGGTCAACATCTGTATAGGAAAGGATATGAAGTCGGTTGTAAGTCGTCGCTATCTGATCTCTCTCTGAAGGTTTTTGAAACAAAATTTAAGGAAGATTTGGTGTGAGACTTAATTTGATATCCTGATCCTGAGGCACTTTGACAGTGATTGAATTAAGTGCTTACATAAACAATCAATAAAATAGTTTATTTCGATAACGAAACTATGACGTTTAAACCTTCTAAAAGAACTTTTTATTTAACAAATAAATTTTAATAATTTTTTGTTTTATTTCCAGATTATTCTCTTGGCCTTAGTGGCCTTCTGCCAGGCGGCTCCCTTGGATGTCAAGGAGTCCACGCCTGAAACCTCCACCCTGGGAGTGGGTCCCATCAGTCCCGATGTAATCAGTGAGCCCAAGCCCACCGAAGGAAAGGTAGTTCTGCTGAGGGATGATGTTTTGAACCGCCAGAAGCGTGATGAGCATAAGAAACCCGATAGTGTGAAGGCCCATGAGCTGCTCCAGCACGATCCCCATCGTCCGCTGACTTCTCCCCCCAAACCAGACAGTGTTAAGGCTCACGAAGGACTCCAGCACAGTACTCACAAGCGTGAGGCCCATCACGAGCCGGGTCATCAGGACGATGTACCAAAGGAGGTGCCACAGGACGCCCCAGAGGTTGAGCTGCCAAAGAAGGAGAAGCGTGAGACCCAGGAGAAGCCCGACAGCGTGAAGACCAAGGAATCCCTTGCTCATTCTGAGCATGCACCTACCTTGCAGGCAGACACCCTTAAAACCCTGACAGAACTGCAGGCCGCCCCCGAGAAGAAGGCCAAGCGAGAGGCTCACCACGAGGAGGGTCACGAGGAGCAGCCTCAGACAGAGGATTTGGCACTCCCTCATGCTCTCCCAACGGCCGCCCCCGCCGTTGATTTGGCTAAGAAGGAGAAGCGTGAGACCCAGGAGAAGCCCGACAGCGTCAAGGCCAAGGCCGAATCCCTCGATAGTCATGAGCCGCTTGGGGCCGCCGAGACGACGGACATCGTGAAATCCCTCGTGGGAGTTCATCCCGCTTCGGACCTGACCAAGAAGCAGGAGAAGCGCGATATCCCGGTTCCCACTCAGACAAAGGCCACCGCTGATCCGGCAGCAACCACCAAATCGGAGGGCGGAAGCACCACGCCCTCGGCTCCTCACTTCAAGCGCCCGGTGTCGGTGGATGCACTTCTTCACCGGAAGCACGAGGAAAAGCCCACTTCCAGCTCCGAAGAAAGCAAGGAGAGCAAGGAGAAAGTCAAGGCCTAAACTTGAAAGCCCAAAGTCGTTAATTGGACCATCACGAGATTTGTAGCCATTGAAAATGAACGAAAAAATAAACAATAATATTTACACGCTTATATAAGGGGCTGTCCATTTATTACGTAATCACGTTTTTGATGATTTTTGACCCCCCAATGTAATCAAGAGTACCCAGTGGGATTATTTTACTGAAATATGTACAAACATTTCATGTGAAATTGGTATCAGCGTATTTCACTAGTGAAAAAATTACTAGTGAAAATTTCACTAGTGAAAAAATCACTGGTGAAAAAATCACTGGTGAAAAAATCACTGGTAAAAATTTCACTAGTGAAAAATTGACTTGTGAATTTTTCCCTAGTGAAATTTTAATATTACATTACACAATAATGTTAAATTAATAAAATATATCCTTGTATTTTATGATTTCCGGACTTACTCACACAACTTAAAGATACCCTAGATTTTGAGTATATGTAAGTCAAAATATATCGTAAAAGAGTAGTAAATTCTTTAGAGCTGGGAAAATATTTATGAACGGCTAGCAAATTGTAAATTTAAGCATATTGCATTTACGTAAGGCTTGTATCGCTTATTAATCGGTATATAGTATTTATGACAGTTAGTTGACAATTATGGGATGTAAGTACATAGTACCTTAATGTTAACAAGACGACGCAAATAAATTATCACAAGGGCTTTTTCTATGGTTTTTTTCCATTAAATCTTTTCTAATTGGTACAATTAGCGCTTCAACAGTCAACCAGCTGAATTTGTTTAGTAATTTAAAAAGTACACCAATAATTACAGAAACTTCATTAAGATGCCTTTGGAAATGAAATAATAAATGATTGGAAATTAAGTGAGAAGACGAAAGGAACTCGTAGAAAATGTAGGAATGTTAAATCATTTTTGTTGTCTTTTATTTAATTTAAAAATTTGGTATTGATATTATATTGGTCTCATCTAAATTCTAAAACGATATCCACATTGCCTCCTCTGTGAACCAAGGTAATAAACATATTAATTAACGACTTTTTTGACTATAGCTAAATATTTATGGTGTTAACTTGACGAGGGTGTTACCAGCACCTCCGCTGCCGGTTCCTCCTCCTTCTGGGCTGTTCCAAAGTAATCATCGGATTTGTACACCTCAAAAGGCTGGTATTCGCCCTCGACCAGATTGGAGCGGGGCTGTGAGGCGGGGTTTAACGGATCGCTGGCAGTTAGCTTGGCTTTCAGCGGCTTTAGGAGCAGTCCCTTGATGCTGTAATCTGTCACATGGAGCTCCTCCTCCGCTATGTCCACAGATCTCTCAACTTCGCTTAAATTCGCACTCACAGCGGTAACAACCTGCTCCAGACCATCGATTCGAGCTCGCAGCTGGTCGAAGCTCTCGCCGAAGCCCAGGATGCTGCACACATTGTTGGCCATCATTCCGTTGGACTCCACACGCACCTGAAGGTTAAAAAAACGGATTAAAACAAATTAAAGTTTAGTGAAAGTACCCACCGAAGCCAACAATGTTTCGAATTCATCGAGTCGCGCCAGCATATCGTCTATATTGGTGCACAGGGGGCTTATCTCCTTGTCCAGATCGGCGCTCTGTATGATCTTGGCATAGTCCTGCGAAACATTATTCAGATCCACTGACATTTCTTTAATTGATTTATATTTATTTATTTATTTATTTGGTAGGTATGACCAGGCGCAAGACAAATCCGTTTTCTAGCACTAAGTTTCAGGTAAATAGTAAAGATACGCCTGGTCACATAGTTTCTCTGTTTGATTTTTGCTATAAAACTCTGATTCTTCAAAAATTCTTACTAAATAGGGCCTACTATAGACCTCGAGAGTATCCAATAATACTGAATATTGTTGATTAGGGTCCCAAAAAATCAAATTCAATGTCAATACAAAGCTATATGCAGCTGATCGTCCTATAAAAATATACATCGCCAGTGTGCAATATTTTAGCATCTTTCGCTTTCGATTGCTTCGGTCACACCGACTATTGATTTGTGTGGGAAGTTGGAAATCGGAAGTTGGAAAAACAAACCGGAATTGGAGCACCATGAGCGGCTACCGAGGCATGGGCGGTGGTGGATTCCCCTACCGCAAGCCAGCTAGTTCCGGCAACAATATGAACGCCGTGCCCCCGCCACCGATGTTGAATGCGCGCGGCTTCGTCGGTCGGGGCGGCGCTAGCGCGTCCCTGTCCGCGGCCGGCGCACTTTCCCGGCCCGGAAGCACAGGAGGAAACAGCAGCAGCACCACCACCAAGCACGGGTACTCGTCGCTGGACTCCATCAGCCAGTATACGAACGCCACGAACTTTGTAGGGAAGCGGAAACAGCATACGGACGACGACTACTTCGACGACGACGACGAACCCGCCCAGCAGCAGCCGGAGCTGGAGCAGGCCTACATACCGGCACCGGGCTCACCGGGAGCTCCTCCTGCATCAACAGCAGCATCGGCGTCCAAGCCAGACTCCGATTCCGATGAGGATCCGCTGGAGCAGTTCATGGCCGGGATCAATCAGCAGGTGGAGAAGGAGAAGCGCCAGCAGCAGCCCAAGAGCCAGACGCAGGCGATTCGCGGCGACATCGATGATGAGGACGACGAGGAGAGCTACTATCGCTACATGAAGGAGAATCCAAACGCTGGCTTGCGGGACGATGGCTCCGACCAGGAGGTGGAGTACGACGAGGATGGCAACCCGATAGCGCCGCCCAAGAAGAAAGACATCGATCCGCTGCCGCCCATTTATCACTCCGAAATCGAGTACGAGCCCTTCGAGAAGAACTTCTATACGCAGCACGAGGACATAGCGGCGTTGGACGAGGATCAGGTCAGGGAACTGCGGCGCACGCTGGGCGTCAAGGTGACCGGACCGTCGCCACCGAAGCCTGTGACCTCCTTTGGCCACTTTGGCTTTGATGACCCCCTGATCAAGGCCGTGCGAAAGGCGGAGTACACACAGCCCACGCCCATCCAGGCGCAGGCGGTGCCCACGGCCCTGTCCGGCAGAGATATCATTGGAATCGCCAAGACGGGCTCCGGCAAGACGGCCGCCTTCATTTGGCCCCTCCTAATGCACCTGATGGACCAGCGGGAGCTCAAGCCGGGCGATGGTCCCATCGGTTTGATATTGGCACCCACCAGGGAACTCTCCCTGCAGATCTACAACGAAGCCAAGAAGTTCGGCAAGGTGTACAACCTGAACGTGGTCTGTTGCTACGGCGGCGGATCCAAGTGGGAGCAGAGCAAGGCCCTCGAGCAGGGGGCAGAGATTATAGTGGCCACGCCCGGTCGGATGATCGATATGGTCAAGATGAAGGCTACCAATCTGAGGCGAGTGACGTTCTTGGTGCTGGACGAAGCCGATCGGATGTTCCACATGGGCTTCGAGCCGCAGGTGCGCTCCATTTGCAACCACGTCCGACCGGACCGACAGACACTGCTCTTCTCCGCCACCTTCAAAAAGCGGATCGAACGCTTGGCCCGGGATGTGCTCTCCGATCCCGTGCGAATCGTCCAGGGAGACCTGAACGAAGCCAACCAGGACATCACACAGTCCGTCTTTGTCTTCCCCAATCCGCTGCAGAAGTGGAACTGGCTGTTGTGCCACCTGGTGAAGTTCCTTTCGGAGGGCAGCGTCCTTATCTTCGTGACCAAGAAAGCGGATGCTGAAACGGTGGCCAATAATCTGTTGGTCAAGGAATACAACTGCCTGTTGCTCCACGGCGACATGGATCAGGCGGACAGGAACAAGGTCATCACCCAGTTCAAGCGCAAGGAGTGCGACATTCTGGTGGCCACCGATGTGGCGGCTCGAGGCCTGGACATCCCACACATCCGTAATGTGGTGAACTACGATATTGCCAGGGATATTGACACGCACACTCACCGCATCGGAAGGACCGGACGAGCTGGGGAGAAGGGTAATGCCTTTACGCTGGTCACCGACAAAGACAAGGAGTTCGCTGGCCATCTGGTGCGCAATCTGGAGGGCGCGGACCAGCAGGTCCCAGACGATCTAATGGAGCTGGCCATGAAGAGCTCCTGGTTCCGCAGCTCCCGGTTCAAGCAGGGCAAAGGAAAGAAACCCACCAATACTCACACCGGCCTGGGCTATCGCGAGCGAGAGCGAGGAAATGGCGAGGGCGCGGGATCCGGGTCGAGTTCTGGAGGGAGTGGAGCTGCTTTTACCAAGTCAGTCAGTAGTACCTCCGAAGGACCCTCGTCTAAGTCGTCTTCGAACGCCGGACCAGCCACCGACCGCTATGCAGCCATGCGGGAAGCCTTCCGATCGCAGTACAACAACCAGTTTAGAGCCTCCAGCGATCGGACTTGGGAGAAGACCCTGCCGGAAGCTGGAGTATTTGCCACACCAATGGCACCACCACCACCGCAGGGCGCTTCTTCCTCCTCCTCCTCAGCTAGCAGCAGCAGCAGCAGCGCCCAGGATGCCAAGAGGGCCAAGAAGAGCCGCTGGAATTGAAAATGCACTCTGATTTTTGGGTTTATTTCTCTTCATATTATTTAATGTGTATTTGCTTTTGTTCCATCATTTAAAATTACAGCTTATCGACTAAATTTAAACATATATATATATTTCCGATATATTGTTCATTCATAAATATTACGTTAGTTAAATACTCGTATGTACAACTCTCTCTTCCTTGTTCGCAGCCAGATCCGATCGATCGATCCCGCAAATCCAAATAAAAATCATTCATTAATTGTAATCTTGGTTATGTGTATTTTATTTTGAATAAAATCACATTTGCGCATCCCAACTGCCTATCGATATTTTGTTAATCGTTAAATCGTTACTCGTTAATCGTTAATCGTGTCGTTATTTTCATTCAAGCGAGAGAAGATATCGAGCTGGAAATTGTCGAAATCTTGAAGCTAAATTGTTCGTTAATCGTTTTTTTTTTATGAAATATTGTTTTACAATGAAACCACTACGAATTTTGTTTTCTTTTCCGCTTTTCGATATTTATATCCATATACATAAATATGTAGGTGTTAATATAATAATTTAATTACGTGTGTGTGTTCTTTGATAACATTGAGAAGAGATTGAGATTCATTTAACTACCACATCGAGGCGATTTTGCGTAAATTTTTCGAGTTTTTTTTTTTGTTTTTTCTTTGTTTTTGTTTCAAGCGCTGAACTGGGAATAAGCCTGGGCAAAGCTTAAAAATTTCGCTATATTTATATACTCTATTCAAAGACTCGTCGGTGTGTGGGTGTTATACATATGTATATATATTTTTGTATATAAAAATTGGTCCATGTTAACCACATCGTACGAAAAACATATACAAAAGGAGCAACTGAAGACCGAAACTGAAAGTGAAGAAAAGGAAAATCCAGGAAAACTCAAGGGAACTGTGTGGGGAAAGAAGAACTTAAAGAAAACATAATGCTTTAATTTTTAGTTTTGAAATACTTTTTGTTTTTTTTTCTCATTTATTATTATCATTATTTAAATGTATTAATTAGCTTTGTGTGTGTGTGTGTGTTGGGGGAGGGGGGTGTGTTCTTGTTGCCGCATATATAACATACAGATCTAGCATTAAATTTGATTTACACTTTTAATAGTTTGTTTGTTTCTCCTCCTCCTTCTCTAATTATGCAGTTTTTTTGTTTTGTTTTTACTTGTCACTTAATTGTACACATTTACGCTTCTGTTCACTATAGTTAATAATTCTTAATATTTTCTCCACGCTGTCCGCTCTTTGCTGGTCTTCTGTTAAATTTTGTTTTAAATCAGTTAATCTTTATATGTAGTAGATAGGCTTTAAAAAATAATTAAAATTATGCAACAATTAAAATGTAAATGTTTTTCATTTTATAAATGTAATAAAATTGTTGGGATTTCACTTGTATGTATTTTTGTTGTATTTACTTCTCATTTTTTGCGCTTTTGTTTTTTGCTTCTTTGCTCATGCTTTGCTTGTTTGATTTAACTTTTTTTTTTTATCTTTTTGCATATTTTTAATACTTTGAAAACTGAAGCCAAGAAACATTTCGCAAACAAAAGCCAAGGTAAGGCAAACGATAAAAAAAATAGAAAATGTAATTTTCAAATAAACGAACAAAGGACTTTCTTGCTGCATCGGAAATTACACATTTAAATTCGTAAATTTCATTGAAGGAATTGTTATATGCTCTCAACTGAATTGTATTTATTTTCTCTTTTTTTATATGGTATAATGACTGTTTTTGTTATTTTTTTACGCTTTCTCTGTGTATTTATGTATTTTTTTTTTCGATTTTTCTGGGGTTTTTTCTTCAGTTAGCTTTAAATTAAATGCCAATTAATTTAATTAATTAATTTTTAAATCACATTTCATTGTTTTTCAACACGGGCAAATTTAAATTTCCGCTTCGATTTTTCCATCTTCCTTCTGTGTTGTTATTGTAATAGTTTATATCTTTTTTTGTTGTTGTTGTTGTTTTTGCTGCTGCTGCTGTTGGTTTGTGTGAGGAAACGAAAATGTTGTTGGTTGAAGTACGCGACTGGCTTCTAGTGCACATTTCATTAAAATTAATAATACTATATACAATGTATGGTATTTCTGCCATTTATCAATTATCCATCATCTCTCTCTCTGTCAGCATTTTGAAGCCCACTTTTAATATATATATTTTTTGTAAAGGGGCTTAGTCAAATAACGTGGCCAGCAAGTCGTCGCTGGCATTGTTGTTGCTGCTGCCACTCGAGGGCGGCGTGTTAAGATCGGGCTGGGGATCCAGGTAGGATAGGATTTCCATGGGATCCACATCCTGCAGGAGCTAAAAAATGAAAGTAAATAAATAATGGTTAATAAAAGTGATATTTTGTGTTTTTTTGTTGTTATTTTAAAGATATTTGTTCTAGAAAAGGTAAAATAACTAGTGGAGATATTTTACTTCTGGGAAATCTTAGTTAAAAAATACTTTTATAAAAGAAGAGGTAGTTGCAAAATATTTAAATATTTACTTTAAATAATATAACATATATCTAAAAACCTTTAACAGCCAAACATATTCTATAAATCAGCTTTAAATATTCTTTTAGCAAACAAAAGTAATATAAAGGAAGGAAATTCTTTAAATTTAAATTATTTGTTTAATTTCTAAACATAAAATCTAGATTTATATATTTTTTTGGTGTTACTTACGTTCAGATCGTGCGCCGTATCATTAATTCCCGCTGCCGCTGCATCGAAACTCTGCAGTTCGGCGCTCAGATCACTTTCGCTGAACTTCAGCTGCGTTTGGCTGTTCATCAGCGAGTTGAGGAGCTGCTCCTGCTGCTGCTGCTGGCTATCTGCTCCTCCGCCGCTGGACATGCCGCCCATGCGATTCGGCGTTCCCGGTGTCTGTGGCGAATTGTGGCCTGTGCTGCTGTTGTTATTATTATTATTGCTGCCGCCATTGACGCTGCCATTGCTGCTGCCATTGGCATTGGGCGTGCCGCCACTGATGGGTTCATTGTGGGAGCTGCTGACGCTGGGCGGTCCACCTGGGGTCATTGGATGGCTGGCTGCCCCGGGGGTGTGTGGAGTGTGGGGCATCTAGAGTAAGTAACAAAAAATATATGATTTAGTATTTATATTAGGTAAGATTCTCTTAAGATTCTTACCTGATCGCTGAGCGACTTTTCCATGGCATTCAGCTGATCCAGGGAGTTGACGCCGCCATCGCTGCCAGCCAAACCTCCACTGCCGTCGCTGTGGTTTCCACTGAAGCCATCATAGCTGCTGCGATTGCCACTGGAAATGGGAAATAAAAATAAATTAAATATCTGCCAGAATAAAACCCAACAAGAGAGACTCACTGCTGGCTGTTGTTGCCGCCGTTGCCCATCATGTTGCCGCTGGCAATGGAGTTCATGTCGTGCATGTTGTAGGGACTCATTGCCTGCGCACTGTCCCAGGTGGGCAGCTGCGTAGAGCCCGGCGACATGACCTCGGACTTAGCAATGTCGTCGCACAGTTCCTGCTTGATGCTAGGCGGCATGGCGGAGCTAGCGCCACCGCTGCCATTGGGATTCGGATTGCTGCCGGTGCCGGGATTGCTAGGAACATTCGAGGGAGGCGGGGCATTGGGCATGCCGCCATTATGCTGCAGCGCCCGCCAGTTGGCCGAGGAATCGATGATCACCTCGTCCACGTCCGAGTTGCTCAGCGTATTGAGTATGGCCCAGATATACTGATCGATCTCCAGCGTATCGGTGATGGCCGACTTGCTGCACTCGGGACACCGCCACGAGCCGCGCTCGCTGTTGATCATCAGATACGCCTCCAGGTCGAAGCACTGGACGTGCTTGCACTCGTGTCCCCGGGCCGGGAGTCGTATTCGAGACTTGGTGATGGGGCACTTCAATGAGATCTTGGCGCACTGCTGACCACCATTTTGCTGGCTAGCCGCATCCGAGCCAGGTGCCTGGCCCTCGCTGGGCAAGCTCAGGTTGCGCTTGATCTTCTGGACGCTGTGCTCCAGGGGCAGCAGGTTGCGCTTGTGCAGCGTCTGCAGCACCTGGCGCACCGAGGGTCGATGGACTAGCTGCAGCACGAACAGATGGGACTGTATGGGAGGGAATTAATATTTAATTAGTAAATAAATTCATTGATATTAATTGTTAAATAAGTAAGTAATACTCACACAACAGCAGGAACTGGCGGTCAGCTGAAGCGTATTCCTGCCCGGCTGGCAAACGGCCTTCAAGTAGAGCGGACGCAGGGCGGTGCTGTTCTTCTCGGACCGCTCGATATTCAGGGGAGTGGCATTCGCGGAGACGGTGACGGTGTGCGGCCAGTTGGTGTTCATCTGCCGATCATCTTGGTGGAAGCACTTTAGCTGCAGCTCCAAATCGGTTCTGGTTTTTAAGGAAATATATAAGATCAGAGGAATGCTGAGAGAGGAGGATTTCCTATGGAACCTACCGGCACATGAGCGTGTTGTAGACATTCTGCTTGAGATGGAACACGTGGTTGCTGACCGAGAGATTGTGCAGCAGGCGGAACGGAGCCAGGATGATGCCGTCGCGCACCGGGAATGTCAGTCTCATTTCTTCGCCTTTAAAGGAAGAAGGAAGAGTTAATATTAAGTCGGAAATTAAACTAAAAATAAGAATTTCTTCTATATTTTAGCTTGGATATATATGTATATGTTATATTAATGAAACCTACTGTTGTCCATGGGTGGCTTAATGTCCGGATTGGGGCTGACATAGGGCACACTGCAGGCTGGTGTCAGCGGTGGCGTGGGATTGCCAGGAACTGGACTGTGCTGATAGTTTTGCTGGAAACTATAAATAAAATTTAAATTATTATTATACCCTTAAAACCCCTTTAGAGATCCAAACTCACCCTTGATTCTGGTAGGGATTGCCGGTGGTGGCAACGCCGCCCGGACCCGCCGGGCACATGCCACCTGCCTGCTGCATTCCGGCTCCCTGGCCTCCGCTGCCCGGATAGAACTGACCCTGGTGCGAGCCGGGTCCGCCAGCTCCTCCATAGCCCCCACCGGGCATTCCGACGCCGCCGGAAGCCTGAGGCATGAAGCGCTGCTGGCTCATGCAGCCAGCGGGACCGGGACCCATGCCTCCGGCTGTCATTCCACCGGGACCCATGGGTCCCATGACGGGACCACCGTTTGGACCCATCCCATTGCCGGCCGACATGCGGCCGTAGCCACCGTTGCCGGCGCCCATGGGTCCGCCGCGTCCGCCATAGCCGTTGCCAGCTCCACCCGCCTGCATGGGCAGGGGAACCCCGCCACCGGCACCGGGATGCATCTGCTGGTTGCCGTACATCTGCGCCTGCTGCTGCTGCTGCATGGGATTGCCGGGATACATTCCTCCGACGCCCACGCCGGCTGCTCCGCCCGCCGCCGCCGCAGCTGCCCGCTTCTGGGCCATGTGCATCTGGGGATGCGGATAGGGAGCCATGCGCCGCTGCTGCTGCTGCTGCTGCTGTTGCTGCTGCTGCTGCTGGGCTGTGAGGGAGGGCGGCGCCTGCTGTGGGTAGCCACCGTTGGCCATGCCCTGCATCTTGGCCATTGGATTCATGCCGCCCATCTGCTGCTGCGCCGCCTGCTGCTGCATGGGATTCATGCCCATGCCGCCGGAGCCACCGACTCCGCCGGGGCCCATTGACATGTTCTGCATCTGATTCATGGGCGTCATCTGCAGAGAAGGGAAATCCGACATAAAGATTAGTTTCTTTTACTATTATTTCAGAGGGATTCCCCACGATAAAGTCCCCCGGGTAAGCACTTGGTAAATTTCCATATCTTTAGCAGTTTTCAGGTACTTGTACCTTGATCAAACTCAATTAAATTTAATTTGCTGTCAGCGATGTCAAACTGCGCATTTTAAAAGCTTAAACTTATGTTGAATGAGCTTGGAAAAATAAATAAAAATCTTGGGAATAAGAATCTTTAAATTTAACGGAAAAAGTATATTATTTATGACCTATATAATTTTAACTTTAACTTTAAGCTACCTCTAAATTCTCTGAATTTTCATATACAGCTACATTAATGATTCCAGAAAGACTCCGGCTTCAAAGAGATATAATTAGTATTAGAAGAAAGCCTCTCTCCTTGGGGGCATTTCTAGGGAATAAGTTAGGCCCGGCACGCTTTGGCAGATGATGCCATTCTCCATATTCCCCGGCATTCAAAAAAAAAAGTAACCAATTAAGCGTAAAACTTTTCAACGTTTTCGCGTAGCTACTGGAATCGCCCAGATTGGATGAAAAAATGCTGCTTGAGCGGATTACAGTCGCCAGTCACAAATTTGTAAATTCTGGAGCCGCAGACTTCTGTTTTTTATTTTTTTTTGGGTGCGATTCGATAATGGGCTTCGAAAGCAAAATCTGTTTATGGCCGCAAATGAATTGTCAACAGCTGGCCATATATTCCAGCGATGTGTGAAGTCATCCAAGCATCGAGGTAACCCATTATCCCCCCTATCCCCCTTTTGGGTACTCACTTGATGATGCCTCTGGGGTCCGATGTTGCCACCACCGCCATAGCCCATGCCCATGCCTTGGCCACCATTGTAGCCGCCTTGGCCGGAACCGCCGTTCATGTACTGGGCATTCATGTTGCCCATCATGCCGCTGTTGGGACCAGGATGCATGCCGCCGCCCATCTGGAAGATAATGGAGATTGAATTAATTATTGAAAATCCTTCAAATTCTCTTAAATTCCCTCCTTGATCTAGTTTTCTAATCATATCTGATGATATTATAATATACAGTTATCCTTACCTGACTGTAACCACCCATCGCGTCCATGCTGGACATGTGTGGTTGCTGCTGCTGCTGGTGGTGCTGTTGCTGTTGGTGGTGTTGCTGCTGTTGGTGGTGCTGCTGCTGCTGCTGCTGGCTGGCAGCAACCATGCCCGGATATCCCTGACCGCTGGAACTGCCGCCGCTAAGGCCGCCGAGCGATGAAGACGAGGAGGAGCCGCCGGCTGTAAACTCCGAATTGGGTCCGAAGGTGTTGTTCAGGCTGCGCAGGCTGTCGCCGCCGACAAGGTCATTGCCCAGCATAAAGTTCGCCCCACCGCCTCCGGATCTCTGCTGCTGCTGTTGCTGTTGCTGCTGCTGCTGCTGCTGTTGGTAGGCCAGGAAATTGTCACGCTGCTGTTGCTGCTGGTACTGATGTTGCTGCTGCTGGTTGTAGTACTGCTGCTGCTGCTGCTGTTGCTGCAACTGTTGCTGCTGCTGCGTCTGCTGATCCACGCCGGCTGTGCTGGCACCTGGCGGTGAGATTTGGCCCCCTGTGGCTGGCGCCCTTGAGGAGCCCGCCTGCTGGTTCATTTCATCATTTTTCCTGCAAGAAGCGCAACAAAGACAGTAACTCGGATTAGTAAGCTCCCACGAGGTGATAATATAGTAGGGTTCTGATATATAAATGGGTATGATCCCTTCTGTCCCTTCGTAAAACATATTGTCCTCGTTTTAAGAAGCCCGAGTTGAGCAGAGAAAAAAGGTTTAAAACTACAATTTATGTGCAATTTTGATAATTAAAATGTGACAAATAAAGCAAATATTGATTGGGTTTCTTAAAGTGGAGTAGAGGAACTAAGTAATTACGGTTTTTAAACTAATTAATTTACTTATTTTCTTAGGAACTAACTTAAATAAAGAAATAATGTATTTTTCCAATGAATTTCTCTAAAAACTTTCTTATAAAATTAAAGTATTTTCTCTAAAGTTTATTTCATTAATATTCAAATAAGGGATTTCCCCTTTCCCGAATTAATTTGGTTCGTTTCCCGGTCTTTTATCAATTTCCTGAGTCATACAGAAACTGCAATTATGGTTTTTTCTGCTTAAAACTTCGAAAAGGAATTTCATAGTTTTATGATAAATTTTTGTTTAATTTTAAGTGATATTTGTTCTTGTGATTTTCCAAGAGTCTCTCGCTTTACCAAGAATTTAATTCTATTTCTGTTGGCAGCTGGCGTTTTGTTCTTTTGTTTTTTGTGGGTTCTCTTATCTGGTGAGGCGGTTAGTCACATCACAGAACTGAGAGTTGATTCTGATTCCGAGTTGGTTTCTGGCCGCTTGGAATCATTATACGACGACCTCCGCCATCGATGATGTCAGCTTATGTTCGTGATTTTACCCCAGTATCCCAGCAGCAGCACCACCACCCAGCCAGCCCCCTTGGGAACCCCCTTCTTGGCCGCTTCTAACTACCTTCTAGCACCCCTTCCAAGTCCCCACCCAACCATATCTCCATCATCGTCATTGTCAACGTCATTCATTGTACATTCGTTGTTGCTGTGGCAATTGCAATTGCATTTTCCATCTTCTCCATTTGCTTATATTTCCCATTGCACTTGTTCGCTCATTGCTGGCGACTCTTTGCCCCTCGATTTGCTGTGACATTTAAGCCCGAAAATGTCAAATGGGCTCAGGGCTTAGGTTTGTTTCTCGCCTCCACCTTCTCCTCCTCCTCCTCCTCCTCCTCGTAGCTCTTCTCAGCTCACTCACTCCATTGAAATTGTTTTCGTATTCGCTTTGATGGCGCGACTTTTAAGGTAAAAATAATTAAGCATATTTGCCAGGCAGACAATAAACAATATGAAGCATATATGAGCGCAAAACGCAGTGCGAATGCGAAGCAGAAAAAACACATCAAATGGAAAACAGAGGGAAAGAGAGTCGAAAAGGGGAATACTCTAGGAAAAGTCATTAAAATAATTAATTTTCTTCTTTGAAATATTTAATATTTATCGATTTGAGATTATAAACCCATTAAATAGTTGAATTAAGGGAATATATTTTCTTTATATTGGCTAACATGGCGTATGAGTTATGTTGATCATTTTTATCATCGAAAATATTCAACAAAGTCTCCTACAAATAATTAAAACCTAATCAGGCATTAAATTGAAGTTCTGTTCCTAATAAATTCACCCTTTCTGAGGGTAGAATCCTAACCGTAACACTAACAAAAAATCGCACATTAAAAATATAAAGTAACACGCTCACAATAATTGCGCATCTACAAAAGCGGCTCAACGCAAACACACAGCACGGCGCTCACAACACAAAAGCAAATAAAGTTGGAAACAAAAAACAAACGAAATAAAAAAGAAACATAAATAAATAATACAACAAAACGAAATAAAAATAAACAACAAAAAACGTAACGAAAGCAACAACAACTGCAACAGCAGCGGCGGCGGCGGCGGTGGCGAGCGAAATGCAAATAAATGGCACACTAAGCGATTGGCTGATAATCGCATGACGAAAAGCCTGAGCCGGCAAAGTCTACAAAGATCGCTATAGAATCGAGCGCGGAGAATTAGGGAGGGGGGTGGGGGAAGATTGATGGTCGGGGGTGGCGCAAGGGGCGGGTGGTAAAAGGGGGCGAACTGAACCTGTGATTGCCGCGAGACTATGACGATAAATTAGCATCGAGCCACCAGCTATTACCAGCAGTGGAAAGAAGAGAGTGGCGAGCGGCGAGTGGAAAGTGGAGAGCGGCGAGTGGAGAGCGGCGAGCGGCTAGTGAAGAGTATAGAATGGAGGTAAACAGAGCAAAGCGGGTCATTAGGTCGCATGGGAGACAGAGAGAATGAGATAGAAAAAGATGGAAAATAAACACAGCATGCCCCAAGGTTGCAAGGGGTTTTTGGTGGGGTAATAACATGGAGTACAGTGGTTATTCGTTAAAGGAAAAGCAGGAAAAGTTAGAGAATTTAAAGACTCTAAAGAAACGTGATAAAAAAAGTATTTTTTTGACTAAAAGGATTATTAAATGTAAGGATCTTCTTCGTGATATTTGTAATTTTCAAGTAATAATCAGAGAGATCACTGTGTAGAGATACCCCAAGTATGGCCTTATGTTTTATCATCTAAATATGCACTTAGAAACCGAGTGACCTTCGCTGGGTTTGGTGATAAAACCCACAGATGTTGTGGAAGTTCTAGAAGTCGAGACAGAATACCGAAAAAAATGTCAAGAAAAAAGAAGTCAAGATACGGTAAAGATAACCAGGCAAAAACCGTCAAAAGAATCTGAATAATGACTGGAAAAAGTGCAGATATATCGGGAAGTGGAGAGTTCTAGTAGGCAAACAGTAAAATTGTGCACTTGCGATCATATAATCTTGTCATTATGTGACTTGCAGTGCAAAAACAGTTGTCGCAAAAAAAAAAAGGGGGTTCGGAGGAGGCTCTAGAGGGGTAAGAATGCGACGACGATCTCTGATGACGCCGCTTTGCTTTTGTTTCTCAGCTTTCCCGTCAGCTCGAGGCGAGTTCTCGTCGTTTTGTTGCCGCCTTTTGTACTTTGATTAGATATAAATTTCTTCATTGATTAGATAAAAATAAAGCAAAACAGGTAACTCGTCAGGTAGGCAGAGAGAGAGAGAGAGATAGCAGAGGAGAGACGTTAGACGTTAGACGTTAGTGTGAGCAAAGTTTAGAACCCTAAAAAATCAGTTCAGAGGCCAGCCGATACACGTGCTCGGAAGATATAGCTTCATATCGGAATCAGTGCACGATCTCTGCCCCCTCTATCACTCCTGCTCTGTCTCTGTCGCTCCCCTTTAGTTTGTGCTTGTGTAATTGTAAATTGTGCGCACTTTGATTTGCTGTGGTAATAAAAATTATTTCTCATTTGGCACACGAAATGATTTCCGTATGTCAACCGCCGGCATGGGCGTTGTTTAAAGGTTTTTATCAAGGGGCCACATTTTTTGCTGACAGTTTTTTTTCGCTACATTTCTATACAGTCTTATTTTCCATATTTTATTTCGAGTCTATTTTCGCAATTTATGTTCATTGTTTGGGGCAGATTTTTCCAATATGAATTATGGTCTCAGACGGCAATGCGGCATTCGGTTTAGGGTTTGGGTAAATATCCTTTTGGAGGACATGTCTGCCTGTCTGCTAGTCTTTATTATCCCTTAAACAAAAAATACAAGAAATCTAACTTTTTTCTGTATTTTCTCCTCTACTTTTATTGTTATTGTTGTTTGCGTGTGTTTTTTTTTTTGCAGCTCTGCTTTGCCTTTTCTTCTTGTTTTTTACTTGTATTTTTTTTTTATAGTAGACGACAGTTGGCGTCATGTAACAAAACAAGTAATATATACACAAAATGTATGTGTGTGTTTTAGAGGCCATGAAAAATTGTGAGACACGTGCGTGGAGCCAATGACAGAACAAAATGTTTGGAATAAGTTTTTCTCATTGGGGGAGGGAGGCTTAAATCATATTTTCTGAGCAGCCATACATAGTAGGGAGAAGTAGTTCGTACAGAGAAAAAAATAGGTATGATATCACAGGACTAGATATTATATTAAATAGAGTTTAAAAATCATATTCCCTTATTGTTAAGAGAGATAAAATATGATTTACGGTAATAAAAGGCCTATATTTAATACAACCAGAGGTTTATATTATTTTTTATATTACTCAGTAAATAAGTAAATAAGAATTCTACTTTTTTAAGTTACATTTTAATCACTAACAATTTTAAGTACATTTTCTTTATGTTTAATTGGAATATTTTTAGTGTTACGAGGTAAACTTGTTTATTTATCTTTTTAAAATTATATAAATCCATTTGCTCACTATTATTTGATTACTTTAATATTTATTTATTACCAAAAAAATATTTAACCCATTTTCTTTCCGTGCATCTCCCCATTTTTGCGAAAGCAATAACACATCAACAATTTTTGATTTGCTCTCTTTGGCGTTTCTGTGTTGCCGTTCTATCCGCTATCCCCGCCGCCTGTTCTGCCACGTTTTTGGGCTCATCATTCACTCAAAACTCCATGCCGCCCCATATCCTTCTCATATCCTCTTATTGTTTCCCCTTATTGTTTCGCTGCTGCCGCTGCTGCAATCCCAACCCCCGCCTCGCACCGCTGAAATGCGTTTGACAGTTGTTTTTCAAGGGTGTTTGAGCCACCGAAACCACCCCCCACTCCTCGCGGGGCTGCACTTTTCGCATATAAAAATTTCTTCTACTCTCTTTCCCGTTCCAATTTTGAGTTGGCAGTTGTCGTCTGTTGGTTTTTCTGCCCCCTGGTTTCAATTTTTTCCATATTGTGTCGGGGAGGTTGCTTTTTTTGCGCCTTGTTTCTCCACGATTTTTTTTCGAGTGGGAATGGATGGATGGATAATAATTTTTTGTTCAGCGTTTAGTTTTTCAGGACGTTGTATGCCATTCGAATTTTGAAGGCGCCTGCTGGTATGCAACGCTTTTTGTCGCCTCGAGCTCGTGCTTGTGTTCGAAAATTCTTTTGGCCAACTTTTCCCGCTGTTCGCTCTCTTCCTCCCCCACTTTGATTGAATTTCCCGCTGCCGAGTTTTCCTTGGCTGACCGATCACTTTCATAATTCATCTCTGCCTCGCATAAATTGCAATCTGAATGAAAATACAAATAAATCAGCATAATAGACTCGACCCCAGCAATAATAAAAAAAAGGAAAGAAAAAAAGCAAGCAACCACCAGGAGCTGCCAGGCAGCAACCCTCCGTTCGAGTGGATTTTTATATTTTTTTTCGGGGGTTGAGGGGTGAACACAATAAAAATCGAACTGTAAACAAAAAAAAAAAAAAAAGAAATAAAGGCGAAGAAAGAGCTGCGGCAAAAAAGCGAAGAGAAATCGCACAATTTTTGATTAAAAATCCAATGCAAATAATACAGATGGTCAGCAACTCGCCCGCCATGGACGGAGAGGGGACTTTTTTGAATATGTGCAAAAACATATTCCGCACACACTCACCCCGCACACACTCTGCCCCACACCCTGCACCCTGAACCCCGCCCCCCGACCGCCTTTTCCCTGACAAAATGTTTGCCTCCAACTTTTGTGCTCGGTTTGCATTTTGCGGATTTGCAAATTCATTTTTATAAATGTTTTGCCGCTTGTGGGTTGTGCGCGGACGATGGTGGAGGGTGTCTGTCCCACATGTGGTATGAGTAATATTTGAAATATTCCACCCCCTCTCCCTTTCTCCTCCCTCCTTTTTTTTTTCTTCTTGTTATGGATGTTTTCAGCACCTGTAACTGGCTTTTATTTATTGGCCAGCCTGAACGGTTAGCTGATGTCTGCTTCCTATTTTTCCCTTCCTTTGTATTGTAGGAAATTGCGTATACGCAATGTGCGCCGGCCCTAAAAACATTTGTTATACTTTTTAGGCCTCTATATGTGGCTGTTGTTGTATGTTGCTGGTTTTTGCTTTGTTTGTAGCTGCTAATTTGCATACTAAAATGTAGGATTGCCTGGGATTATAGTTCAGTGTACAGTGGTGTTGGTTTTTCAATGATTATTTATGGAGACACTGAAAAATACCATTCTGTACCTTCTAAACCAGATATATACAAAGCTTAAGGCTGTAATTTGTTAGTAAACACCACTGATTTCGCCCTGTGCAGGTGTGTAATATTATTTAACGTTATGGCATAGTTTGTGGCCACCGTGATTGTCAGCACTCAGAATAAATATATATATGTTTAAACAGGTGTCGATGCATTATTCAATTCGGAAATTGCATTTCACTGTTTGGCTGTTCTGCGTTGTTTCCCCATTGTTTTTGCTGGTTATTGTTGTTGTTAATATCGATGTTGTTGCTGGGTGTCTGCTAGTTTGTCCTTGTGGTGTTGTAACAAAAATGGTTTTGATGACTGACGCCTGGCTGGGTAGTGTCACCGTCCAAGTCTGCTCGTGTTGGCGATAAACAAATATAAAAACAATGTAAAAAAAACCCCTAAACAAAAGGCGCCTGTGGTTGTTGTAACACACGCGCTAATCAGGTCGCTAATGGACGCCCTACCATCGCAACACCCCCTTGCACCTGGTCATCCCCCCGTGACTATCAATCAGCCGTGTGTGTGTGTGGTTTTTGCACACCTTACGTAGCCAGTCTTTTTTTTTTCGATGTTTTGGGTTCGATTTGGCTGGCGAGCGAGTCTGGTTTTGCTTTGCTTATCTTATCTATCGCGTTTTGCTCAAAACTAAATTTATGCCAGTCAACGGGGTACGAAAAAAAAGGAGGAAAAATATACAGAGAGTGGGAGAGGGCCGCTATAGTGCTCAGTGCGATCTATTCCATTGTCATCGGCTTCGTTGCGTTTTTGGCATTTATCTAATCGCCAATTAAGCAAGAAAAAACCCAACGAAAAATCATAAACAATCGGACAGACATAAACATTAAAAATAAATCGAAGGCTGCGACTGTCAACGCTCGCAACAACAACAACAAAGCGAAATCCACAAAAATAAATGTACGACGACGACGAAAAAAAAAAAAGAAGCTGCAATAATTTTGTTCAAGTATTTTTGCGCACACACTCACACATCGAGGAACATGCATAAATCACATTAAAAATAAAACAAAACAAAACGAAAATTGCAACAGCAACGAGCAAAACTTGAAGCGACTCAAAACCCAACGCATAAATCGCCAACGGATACGTCGACGGCGACGCCAGCGTCGTACTTGAAAACCAGTTTCGAACAAAAATGTCTACTGAAGTACAGCTAAATGACAACAACAACAACAACAGCGGTGGAGTAGCACCAGCAACCAAAATAAACTCAACAAAAAATATGTTCAAGAAAATGTTAGCTTAAAATGATTTGCCATCGGAAAAAGGTAAGGCAGAAAGATATGAAAATGGGACAGGAAGCGAGGGCGATTGATAAGGCCCAGTCGCACTTAGCTGCTATGTTGAGAAGCGCAGAGAGAGGCGCATTCCAGGGTAGATATCACCAACAGGTGGAGCCACTTACACTAGATCTTAAGAAGATCTACGAATTAATTCAATATAAATTTAACCATAAATCTTCCTGATTTCAATGCTTATCACATCACTTTATAATGCATTAAGTGGTCACCTCTAAGATTATTCCAGAAGTACGACTATTTATCAGCTGGTGTACTCATTTTTATGGCACTAAACATATGGTTTAAAAATATGTACGTATACTCCCTCACTTGCACTCACTCACTTCCTGAGCCTAATCAATTCTTTCCCACACCGCACACCCACCTTGATTGCTTTCCATTCACAAAAACCAAGCGACCATTTTGCGTCGAATTAGTGCTGAATGCAGAGACTGACGTACTAAATGGGAGGCACTACCTGGCCGTAAACAGCGATAAGCAATTATCGATAACCGAGAACCGTTTCTGCATACCTAAGCGCGATTTTATGTCGGCCAAAAACGAGAGCAAGAAGTATAGCAGATGGGCAGTAGTAGGTACAGGTAGTGGGTTCTCCATTCAGCGAATGAAAATTTCCATTGTTTCCATTTTCGGTTCTTTTTGGGTTGCGAAACCCAAAAGAAAAACAAAAGAGAACTATGGAGTTTTGGATTTCATGGCTCTTTCTGTTTTTCCCTCAATAGATACAGTACGATCTGTGGTTATAATTAGCTTGTCAGTGGCCCCCTTCCAAAAGCTGATAAGAGCTGGTTACCTCTGATTTGGGTCTCGGTGCGGTGCGTTCTGTGCCCATCGATTGTGATAGTACCCACTACATGGTATGGTATTTTTTTCGGTGGTTATTGTCGGTCGTCGGTCGTCGGGTTGCGGTGCTAGTATAGTTATCTGTGAGGTTGTTGTGGCTCTGGTAAGCATATATTTTACTATATCTATGCGAATGTGTTGGTTCGGAACGGAACGCAACGGTGCGACGGTCTAGTTTGATATCAGGTTCGTTCAGGGGCTTTTAATTGGGTCGTTAAATGTTTTCGTTCGTTTTCAGTTTTCGTTGCGTTTTGGGAACTTTTTATCATGTGACTAAACGAACTCTGAATGGAATCGTATCGAATCGAATCGGATTGGAGTGCGAGTGCGAGTGCGAGAGTGCGACTCTTCAAGGTGCCTCGGCGAAGAGCCCCGAGGCGAAAAGTCAACTGCTTAACCCATTAATGCCCAATCAAATTCAAATTGTGCGATTAGATATGCACACGAGCAGAGTTTCCTCTGGCCTCCTGCTCCTCTCGGCCTCTCTGTCTGTCTCGGTCTCGGTCTCGGTCTCAATGACCTTCAATCAGCGTTGATGAGGGGTTAAAGTCGCCTTGATTTAGGGGTGGCTTCGGCTTACACATGTAACTATTGGCATGCCCTCGAGTGTGCTACGGGGGTTGCTCAGTTTCCAGCCCCCGTTCTGATGGGTTTATTAATACCCTGACGCTCCTCCACTCGCTAAATGTTCCGTGCATGTTTCTGTTTGTTTCTTTCGGGGTTTAATCACCGAGAATGCAGAATGTCGACTATATACTCTCACT
>JAEIIF010012761.1:0-11812 GCA_018874455.1 Drosophila trapezifrons
AGCCGGAAAACTTTGCACTTGACCGGCACTACTATTATTTTGACCGCAACTGTATATATATTGAGGTATAAGTACACGGAGAAAAAATTAAAACTATGAAAACATTATATAACTAAGGTTGAGAACTATATATTTTAGTTTATTTAAGTTCAAATTATTAGCGATTTATCATAATTTCTTAGTTAAAGTTAAAGTTAGCAGTTACTGTTAAAATTGATGAACAAATATTCACTTTATTGTCTTGTTAAAATGCATTTAATGTGTATATATAACCCTTATACTATTATTCGATATCAAAAAGTAAGATAAGGTTTGGTTTTTATTTTTTAAGGTATTCTTTATAATGCCTGGATAAAGATAACGATAAGGTTAAGTACAGTAAAGGCCACTGTTAGTGTTTAATATTTTGTATATAAAGAAAATGTATACCTTTTCGAATAAGTGAAAGAAAAACCAATAAAATCATTTGGATTTCCAAAATCTTCGATTTTTTTTACTCTCTTTTAAGGCCCTAAAAAAGTTAACCTTAATTTTAAATACTGCAAATACTATTTATTATGCCAAGAATTCAATTCTGTTACAGAAGAAATCCATTACTAATTAATAAAATACAAAGAAGCCTCTTTAAAATATTTAAAGAAGAAAGACTTTTTTATCGCAGTGCATAGTCAACGAATTTGGAAGCTTTTTTTCTGTACATTTATTCCTTGCCTGCTGCCCTGTGTCTTTTTGACATTTACGGATCATAACAATTTGAATTGAACATACGCAAAATGAGACCATTTTTGGTAGCAATGCCCCAGGGCATCAATTTGGACATGTGCCGAGTCGATTGTTAGGCGATCTAAGTATTTTAAGTGGCCGCCAGCGGGTAGGAATCGAATGTGTCAAGAGAGCCGGAGATTCGGGAAACAAAGATCTTATGTGCATTCATCATATTTCGAGAGATGCGAGAACTTCTGCCAGCTGAAATTCACACAGTGCTCCCTATTTTCAAGGTGTGTCCTATTAATCAAGTCCCCCGACTATGAGTCCGAGTCCTGTTATGTTGAAATGGAAATGAAAATTAACATAAATTATAAATAAACATGACAGGGCGAGATTTTTGGCCTTCCCTTGCATATCCTGCCGTGATTTTCCAACGGTTCCCACTTCCGATTCGAGACCCGAATTTCCCATGACCCCAAGTTGGCGGAGAGTTCGATTTTCCTGATGATGCCCGCTTGTCAGCGTTCATTCTCAGACCCAGCATATGTAATCTCGATCCCGATCCCGCTCTCATCTTTATGCATGCGCACGTCCAGAGGAAAAAGAAATAGAAAAATCCCAAGGAACAGGTTATTTTTCCTGCCTTGATTTTTATTCTTTTCCCCCGCAGCACTGCTCTTCTCTTTTTTTGGTAATTTGATCCGATGTGCCTGCGAGGAAGTAGAGCACAGGGATCTTTAGCATATGAATACCATTTCTTCGGTTGCCGATGAGTTCACTGCACCTTGTCGAGGAGTCTGGCAAGCGGTGTGGGAGCAGGCTCTACTTCTCTTTTTTTTATTTTATTCTTTAGTTTTTTGATGAGCCACTGACATCGAGGGTCAATTGCCGGAGGAGCGGAAGGTGAGGGCCAGCCAGGTGGGGGATATTCCTGGGGAGAGGAAGTCGGAGATGTGGGAGATATGGAAATGAGGCAGCTGAAGCGCGATTCCCACAGGATTACGGGGGAATACAGGCGGGAAGTGAGGATATTTCTAAGCCCTAACGGAAAGCATATTATTTAGAACGATGGAAATTATGTAATTGAGATGGGATAAAACTTGGGAATATAATGCTGTACTTTGAAATATTATTATTTAAGGATACAACGGAAATTACCTTATGAAACCTATGCTTTAAATTAGAAAAAGGAAGTTTAAATCAATTAGATAAAAGTGTCTAGTAAACATTTTATAATTATAACTTAAGTTACTTAAATTCAAGAATGTTAGGGTGAGATTATAATAGCAATATGTGTACTTAAAATTTAAGTGAGTTATTTTAAACAATACCATTTTTATGTTCTTGAGAGAATTTATATTAAAAGCTTCTTTTAGTCATAAAACATTTAATGACTGTGCCAAAAGTTCCTAAGGGTTCCTAAAACCATATATAAAGCTTAGTTGATGCACGTTTTTAGCCGTTTTGATTAACTTTCCGCTTTAAAAAAGGCGAAAACACCTCGAGTAAACCTACTTAAGTTAAGGTTAGTTAGGTGGAAGTGCGCACCCACAGAAGCCGTAATGGGGAAGAAAGTTTGTTTTCCGTTTTAATTGCCAGCTGCAAACTTTAACGAAGATTCATTTATTCTGAGCCAGTCAGTGGCTAAATGGCTAAATGGTTAAGGCCAGGCCTTAATCTATTCATGTTGATCGAGCAAACGCATGCGGGAGTGGGAGTGGGAGTGGGACAGAGACCAAGTGCAGTTCACACAAAACGTGCAAATAATAACACCATCTACGCTAATGATCAACGCCATGATGCTGCGCCTCTCCTCTAACCAACGCAAAACAGCTCACGCACACACAAATACCAACGGACTTGGCACTTGGTTGGATCGAGAGCGGGTGGGGGAGGTGCGAAAGAGACAACAGGTGCTGCTATGATAGCTAATTTCCACTAGAAGCTAGTGTTTTTATTTTTAAAGTTTATTATGCAACCTTTAAATGTAAATTAGTTTAAATATTTTACATGCCTATTCTACTAATTTATAAAAATTATATTTACAACAAAATAAGTTATTTTTATTTAAATTTGCGATTTACTTAAAAAAAAAACAGCTAAACGAGAAAGCCACTTCTTCCTTCATCAGTATTCATGTGTGCTACACATTCAGCCCTTTGTGTGATTTTAACTTTTTTTTTTTGCTTATAAGTAATATATAACGATTAAATATTTGAATTTATATTACATTATTAATGTATTTTTCTTATCTTTAATATAGGAATATCTATTTATTCTAAAATTTTAGCTATTTTTCCACGCTAAAACCATCTAACCGAAACCCCGAACAGCACTAACTTCCTAAGAAACGGTGAAAGAGCGAGCGAGTGGAAGCGGGGCTGAGGGAGGGAGAGGCCAACAGTGGCCACTTGCAAACAGACAATAAAACGCGTTAACTGCTGTTTTGCCTGCCGCAATTGTTGTTGCTCGGTCTATGTGCTGTCTCTGTCTCCCTCTCGCTGCCTCTCCTCCCCCTGCCACTTTTGGAGCACGCAGAGCCACTAACTAATTGGCTAAAGCAACAACAACATCAGCTTTGAACCTGGGTCGTCTCTCTCTCTCGCTCTCGCATTTGAAGATGATATCGTTGTCTTGCAACTCACGCACTCACCTTTACACTTGCACCAGCACACACATACACTAGATGGCCCCATCGTCACTCCATCTCGCTTCCTCGCTCACGCAAATGGTGTCGGCCCCAACAAAAACTAAAAAAAAAAATAGCAGAAAAACACTTGCGCTGTGGTTGTTGTTCGCTCACTCAAATTAGCTGAAATTGTCAAAGAAATGCAAGAGAGAAAGAGAGAGATGGTGAGGAAAAGGGGGTGAGTAAAAGGGTGAGGGAGAAAGAGACCACATTTTAAAGTATTTCGTGCATTTGTCTCTTTTATCTCGGGAACAATGAGATTTACCTTATGACAGCTTTTTCTCCAGGTTTCTAAAGTTTGAACAAGTCGAGGATTTGTTCGGGATTTAACTGTCAGTTCATTATAATATGAAGGAAATTAAAAAAAAAAAAACCTAGTGTAATAATTAAAACTAAAGTTTATTTGTAAATAAATTTAATAATAACATTTTTATATGTCATCATCATTGTACAAATATCACTATTTTATTATAGGAAGTGTTATGTTTTTTTACTTTTTTAATAAAAAGACCAATCTCCTTTATCTGATCCCTTAAAATATTAAATAGTTAATGTTTGATATTACAAATATTTTTGGTGGATGATATTAAGTATATATTATTCCATTAAATAATATTATTATCTAGTGTAAAAGTTTATTAAGTAGGTAACACAAATTCCTAAAAACGAAATAGTAAGGTTATTCACATATAGAAACTCAGTTTCTAGGCAGTTTTCTCAATTCTCTATTGTTAAACCCCTAAAAAAGTCTAATTAATACCAACACCCCATTTACACTAACATTTACAACTATTTCCAAGGGGTGATTCCGATTCCGAAATACCGAATACGAATCCAGATCCGAGTCCCGGCGATCGCGCAAAAAAGCACACTTCGCCTTCGTCGTGACAAACAAAACGCTCACGTTTATCGCTGACAAAAGATCTCCATTTTTACGCTAAATTTCATTTGAGTTTGCGCTTTTTTGTCGCTCCCTCTACCCCCCTTTCATCCCTCCCTCTCTCTATCCCTCTCTTTCTGCTCTGGATCGATCGTCTATATATATATACAATATATATATATGCAAGAGTGTGTTTGTTTTTGCCTTTTGTTTGGAAAGTTTTTCATTTTGGGCTCGTTAAAAAATTTGAAATTCAAAAAAAGTGTTTTTTTTTTTGTTTTTGGATAGACAAAAGGGTGACGGAGGTTGAGGGTGGAAAAAAGGGGCTTTGTTTATCTTTGCATATTCATAAAGCTGCGATCTGTTTACCTTTTTGCGTTGTCGTTTGACTTTTAGCTGCTTTATTATTATGGTGCAGCTAGCTGGCTCTTTTTTTCTGTTCGTCGTTGGCCAAAATCGTCAGGTTTTTATCAGTGAGACACCAATTGGGGGGCTTTCCGAGGGGGGGGGGGCTAGGGTTACGGCTGCCCCGAAAAGGTGGAAGACCAGACAGACAGCGGCTTGCGGTTGCGAAAAACGTCAGGAAAGTGATATTTGTTTATTGTTAACGAATTGAAATGGATGCGGATTAAATGGGAGAAGGGTATATTAATTTTAGGAGCCAGAAAACTATAAATAAAATTATTTATTATACAAATATTTGTTCTTTAATGAATTAATAAAATAGCTTTTATTCTTAGGAATATAATTATTATTAGAAATTGTTCAAAAATAATATTTAGCTTGTAAGTTTTTAGCTAAAGCTCTTATCTCTTAATTGGTAGAAATATTAAAACATAATAGGTTTACTTTATTATTTAAATGAATATTTTAAATAACACTTTTATGACTGACTTCCTTAAGTTTTTATCTAACACTTTGTATATTTTAAGTACTTTTTATTAGTTTTATGAATGATTTTTGTTGTATTCAAAATCATGTTCCTATAATCCTCCCTGAAATCTTCTCTTTTAAGTATTTTCCCACCAACGAACCCCAACAAACCCAAGAAAGAATATTAATTTGCCATAAATAAGTCACCACAGGCTGGGGTCCCTAAAATCAGTCAAATTGTCGGCGGCCTAACCCAAAGATCTTCATCATAGTAACCCCAACTGGACCCGCTATCCACAACCGAATGACTACAACACAAAAAAAAGCGCGAAATTTGGCACAAATAAAATAAAATAATCCAAAATAAAGACTTGGGTCTTCGGTTTTTATTTTTGGGTAGGGAGAGGGTCAAGCCAGGCAGTTACCCTCCCGTTTTGTTGCTGTCCATGTTTTTGCCCATTTTTTATTTCATTTTCCTATTTTTTATTGCCTCGATCTTTGTTATCGAGAAGCCAGAGAGCCAGCCAGGCGAAGGCACACAAAAGGCCCTAAATGCGCGTCTATTTTGTTACAATTTAAGACGCTTATTAGAAATCGTTTGCAAATTGTTTAGCAAGAAAGCTGGCACGAACGATCCGTTCGTTTTGGGAGCAGCGATCAACGAGCTCGGCTTTGGATTTGGGTTTTGGCCTGGCTTTGGGCCCGGGTCTCCTCGGTGTGGTAGAGGAGTCCGGGACCCTGTGGATCTGCAGGCTGACGGCTGCCTGGTAACCCGAGACTGGAGCAAGCGGCGGCTGTGGAGGCAGTGGAGCCACGAAATGCGTGCATATTAATGTTTGTATATTTACGTTGGCCCGATCCCTCGGATGATGGGGATTGGATCTCTCTGACAGCACTTGGAAAAATATAGCAATAAAATGTGAACAAAAAACTGGGACTTTTAGATAAAGAAATTGGGATAAAATAATTTTACAACATTTAGTATTGTTTCTAAAAATGAAAATATTTTTTGAGCCATTTATGATTAATATTTGTAAAAGAAAAACTTACTTTATAAATAGTATTGTAATTGTACTTTTATTTTTATAAGTATCTTCATTATCTAAATTATATTTTACACATTTTTTGTTGATATTATTAAGAAATTTATACTTATAAATATACTAGGCAAGTTTAGACTTTAAATACAATTTTTACGACTTTTGTAAGGGCCTTAAAACTTCTTAGACGAAATGTAACAGAAAATGAATACCACATATTTTCTTTTAAATCGTAGTCTTTAATTTTCAGCTTTATAAACCTTTTCTAAACTTTGTTTTTAGGCAGAGAGATTAAATTTGTAATAAAAAATATATGTCATTAATAAAACTATATTTTTACGAGTGTGCACACGTGAAACTTGACTGAGACTTGTTGCTGCCGTTGCTGGCTGTTGGGTTTTCTGCTGTTTTCCCTTGGCTTGCTGGCTGTTGGCTGCCTGATGATCTAATTTGGCAACAATTGTCGTGGTCGTCGATCGGTGATGCCGATGATCGCGGCGGATCGGCTGGATCCACGGATCGCACTCACATGTGCGAGGGCCTCCAAGACCTGGGAGCAGGCTGTGCTCTCCTCCGCCTGGCGATCGATTGATCTCGATAATGAGTTTCGTTTCGTTTCGATTCGTTTGGCTCCAGAGGACGCACCCATAATTTCGTATGCTCTGTCACCCGAACGTTATGATTTCCACCCGATCTCATGTGTATAGCCCAGATCCACGCCGGGCTTTTCCGCTTGGCTGGAGGCATCGATCACACTTGGTGATCTGTAGACTCTATTTTCACTGCTCTCTCATTAAGATCATGTCTAATAAGACCTTTTTTTTTGGGCCGAGGCGCGGGCTTACTGAGGCTTGAAGCCTGCCTCTGGCCTCTTGATTTAGTGACTGCCATTTTGTACGTGCCTGTACGTGAGCAGAAATTTAAATATAATTTATGATCAGCATAGCGTATAAAAAGCCCCTTATGTTTGCTTTGGCCGGGCAGGCCAGGCCATTAAATGTAGCGATTGGCTGATTGACTCTGCTCTTGGTGGGAGACTCTCCATTTCCCGAACGACTCGCTCCGATTTGTTTATTTATTTCGAAAGAGGAGCATGACCCAAAAAAGTAGAATGCGGGGAATATGTGAAGAGTATTCACGACTTTTCTGGATTCCATTGATCGTAGTTAATAGGGTAAAGGAATTGAAGTTTAATTGGGAAAATTATATAAATATTAAATATATAATAATAATTCTACCGAAAATTAGCAGAATAATTATTACCTGATTATTCTGCTAATTTTCGGTAGAATTATCTGCAAAGGGGGTTTTTTTTTGTAGGTGTTAGGTTTGGAATTTAATTTATTTATATTTATAGAACTTTTCCTTTGCTACTTTCGTTATGTAAACTAATTTTTGGTTATATGTTGTTTAATTTAAATGCATTCTATATTTATCAAAAGTAATCTGATACTTTTACCTTAATTTAAATCGATTTAATATATTAAAAGCCTTTTAATATATCAAATCGAATAAAATATTAGTTATTATCACACTTTTTAACAGCAAATGCTTTATTTTTCAGTTATAAGCAGCCAACCCATATCTGAAATAAAGAAATCCTTAAACTATTTCCCCCTTAAAAATGAAATTCCAATTAATTCTCGTTTGTAAATAAAATGTATTTTCTTCATTCTCCGCTTGATGCAATAAATTACTTAAAATTACAAAACATTTTCGTATCAAAATATGTTGTTCGCTTAGCCTAAAGTAGAACATTTTCAATGCGTACGAAAAGTAGTAGTGTAGTAGTATCAAAAATATTGTACGATCTACGAGCTAGGCTAAAAATACTATATCGTATAAAGTAGAGAGAGATGTTTCTGTATAGTAATAGTATGTCTTTACATTTACAGCTTACGATTGTCTGGCGTTTCGTGTTTGTTCAGCTTAAAGTCTAGAGTTAGACATAATACATTATGTACAGGATATATCGAAGAATACTTTACAAAGTTCGGCTTTAGGATGGGGACACACTCCATGAGGATCAGGAGGGGATTATTATCATCAAAAGTTGTGGCTGCATGTACGAAATTAAGGTGTAATTTTTAATTTTCTCGGTGCGGAGAAAATGCTGACTAGAAAATAAAAATAAAATTCTGCTTGAAATTGTGTGTCTGCACTGGGGCTTTGTTCGTATTTTGGAAACTTGGAGCTGCCTAAGAGAGCTAGGAACTAATTTTTGGTGGAACATGGCTGGGATCTCTCTGGTGAAGTGATTCCCCTTAGGGCTCGCCGTAGCCGGCGTAGGACAGTTCGCTGGAGGATCCTCCTCCGCCGCTGGTATTGCCCCCAGGGCAGCCGCCCTCCGAGTGCTTGGTGAGGAGCGACATCCGCGAGAAGGTCTTGGAGCAGCTGGTGCACGAGTACTTCTTGATGTCCGAGTGCGTCTGCAGATGGGCCCGCAGATTGGAGCGATCGGCGAAGGCCCGGTGGCAGTGCTGGCAGCTGAATGGCTTCTCGCCCGTGTGCGTCCGGATGTGTCCCTGGAGCAGCCACGGCCGGGAGAAGGCCTTGCCGCAGAGGTTGCACTTGCAGGGCAGCGTGTGGGTGCGAATGTGCATCTTGAGGGCTCCGAGGGAGACGTAGGTCTTGTCGCAGTCCTTGCAGCTGAAGGACTTCTTCACCTGGTTGCCCTCGGCGGCGGGGCAATGGAACTGCTGGTGCTTGGTCAGGCCGGAGAAGGTGGAGTAGCTCTTCTGGCAGTCGGGACACTGGTAGCGCGGCGGCTGCGACTTGTCCTTGTTCTTGGAGGAACCAGAACTGCCTGTGGCAGCAGCTGCCGTCGTGGGCGATGAGGGTACATCGCCGGTTTTGACCGGAGTGAGCTCGCTCTGCTGGGGACTGCTCTTCAGGGTCTTCTTCAGGTGCTTCAGCGAGAGGTCCTCGGGCAGCGAGGAGCTGCAGCTGGACTCGGGGGTCATGGAGCGCATGGAGTAGTACGAGTTCTCGGAGTAGGCCGGCGAGATGGGCGCATGGTGGTGATAGCCGCCCAGAGCCGGGTAGCTGGGCATGGGAGGATACGGCAAGAAGCGATGCTGGTGCTGATGCTGCCGCACTCCGATTGGCCGGTGGATGATCTCGGACCTCATGGGCGGCGACACGGAGCTGGCCCGGCCATGCAGATAGTGGTGTGGCGGCGGCGACAGGGAGCCCAGGGAATCGCTGGGCGAACTGGGCGCTATGAGATCGCCGCGCAGGGGCGAGATCTGGTGGTGGCCCGTCGCCTGGTGGTTGATCGTCCGGTAGAATTCGGCGGTGTAGGGCGACATGTGGAAGCTCCACGGATACTTGGGGTATGTGGGCGTGGGCATTATCACCGGTCCGGAAACGGATCCAGTGACGGAAGCGGACACGGAGGCGGCACTGGCCACGGCGGCCACTGCGGCAGCGGCTGCCAGGGCCGCCGCCTGTGTCTGATTGGCATCCGAGTCCACGTCTACGTCCACATCCTCGTCCTCCTCGTCCTCCTCCATCTCCTCCTCGTCCGTGTGGTCAACGTCCACGCCCTCGTCCTCGCAGCAGTCGCTCACATTGATGAGCTCCTCGGAGGGATGGTCCTCCTCCTCCTCCGTTATCTCCAGCTTCTTCACGCACAGATCCTGGGGCTCGGGATCCTCGAACTGGTAGTTAACTGGTCGCTTTTTCAGCGGGCACTTGCTGTAGTTTTTCTCCACCAACATGTCTTCCACGGAATGCATTTTCTCGACTTTTATTTGCTTTGCTTCTCGATTTTTTTAAAAGTTCTTTAAAAGTTTTCACAGGCACACTGTTTGTTTTAGTGTGACCACATCTCCGGCAAACACACACTTTCAAAATTCACAGAGTTGCTTCGTGTACGACGTAGCGCGTGTTCCGTTTCCGCTGGGAAAATTCCGTTTAAGAGTTGCTAGGATGGTGTATATTTTTTGGGATCTCGAAGAGAACTGAGCGAGTTCGGCGCTGCTGTCGCCTTTTTATATGCGCGGTGGCGGCGACTGCGCTGCCGGGAGAGCAAGAGAGCGCCCGCCGCTGAGCGGAGAGAGCCCGCTTCGGGCAGGTAGCCGCCGTCGACCAATGGCAGGGCTCGGCGCTCAAACAGGTTTCGGCATGTTTATGTACGAAGGCCTCACGTGCCGACTTCGTACACTTGCACCAATCGAACGAAGCCCGATGCCGTTATAATTGCACTGGTGTTTGCTATATATCGCACCAGGTAACCCCGTGTGGGTGTGCGTGAGCGGGAGAGAGCTGAGTTCGCTGCGCAATAAGGAGAAGTGGGGCCCGCGAAAGAGAGCCGCAGATCGTGCCTGCAAATTACGCTTAAATGGGAAATTCTGAAATTCGGGATAACCCAAATTCTTGGGGGATTAGCAGCAAATGAGGGTTACACTTACGCTATCATTATCATCAGGTGCCTCATTAGCTGACCAGATAACTGGAACGCAAAAAAGGGAGGCAGGTAGACTCGACGAAGGTCAAAGGACAGCGAGGAACACAGGTAGCGCTTGGCATTAATGAACCGTTTTTTTTTTTTTTGGGTTCCCTTAAAGGAGTGAGGTAACTTCACTTCTGTAAGTTAGCCAGAAAAGTTACAGTTACCTAAGAGAACAATAAAGATCGTTTCGTGAAGAGTTAATGGAAAAACAATCTGTTTTCTCAGAAATCGTTATATCAGTTTTAGGTTCTTAAAAATGGAAATTGTAACGCTAATTTCTGATACATTTAAGGTATAATTTAACATTTTTTATGATTAATTTTAACAAAATTAACTCTAAAATATTTAATCAAAGCCTGCTGTCTTCATTTAATAGATATTATCTCTATATGAAGGAACTGTCCCTTAGCTGGTCAATATTTATGCAAATAATTGTTAATTTGTTGATTTCCCATTTATCTCGTAAACATTGTTGCATACTAGCTCCCTTATACTCACTAAAATATTAAATAACACTTCATTTCATGCCAATTTATCCCCATTCGAGTCTAAATTTCATCTTAAAAACGAAATTCTTTGGAAAGAGCTAAGCCCATACATAAATGTATCAATCTCTTCGCTTTCAAAGAGCTTTACAAAAAATATATCTCTCTTAACCGAGTGCTCTTTGCATTAGCGTTCCGTTTCCACTTTGTTTCGCTGACACTCTTAAGCCAAAATAATTTCTCTGCAGTCTGCAGTCTCCAAAATATCCCAGTGAGGCGCCAAATCTAATTTAAAATCTATTTCTGTATTTTTTCGATTTGTTGGGAGGATCTAGGATACATGTACGAAGCAATTAAGGATCGTGTTGAGGTCCTCAAGTGGAAAATGCCACACACACGCACACAGCCAAGTGGCAGATGTGCATGACAACATCACGAAGCAAACACAAAACAAACAGCGAAAGTGTTCTCTTCGGCGAGATAAGATAAGTTAAGAGGTGTTGCCGTTCTCCGATTGCAGCACATAAATCAAAGAGAAACACATTCTGTGCCAATTTATGTCCTTTTAAAGGGATTTTTTTTACACGGAGATTATTTTTACAGCAAAATGTTAAATTATTTTTTGTTTTGTGATAAAAATGAGATAGGAATTACGATTGGAATATTTTGTAAAAATAAATA
>JAEIIF010012827.1:0-12619 GCA_018874455.1 Drosophila trapezifrons
GGACTTATTGAAAATAAAATCAGTTGGAATTATCAGCTCAGCAGATGAAGACGTCGTAATACTTTATGCGGTCGGAGACATCTTTTTCTTGCTGTTACTAAGTTATAATATCCTTGTAGACAACACAAAAAAATAATATATATATATATATTGTGACTAGTTATTTTTCTCTCTGCACAAGCTACCTCCCCCTTGAGTACGCGGCTGGCCAGGAGTACGAGTGGGTGTGTGTCCGCGTGTGCTGTGTGTATCTTTCTATGAAATGTGTCATGTTGACAGCGTGGAAATGTCACTCATGCGGCATCGTAATGAGTTTTGCCAGCGTCAGCGACGCTGCAACAAATTCAAAGCACAAAAAAAAACCCGAACATACCACCAAGTTGCAACTTTGTGGGGCCAAAGGGAAAGGACAGAAATTCATTTGTCACATTGTTTGCCCCCTAAAAGTCAAGAAGAAAATCATTGGGAATATTGAAAAGCTGGGCTATTCTTAGGGTTTTAGCTAAGAAATTTAAATGCCTTTACTAATTTCATATGGAAAGGAAATAAATTTCGTTTAAAAATGTATATTTTGTAGTCGAATCCCAACGATAATTAGCTTATTTCTTAAAGCTATATTTCTTCCATTTCTTCACGCATATCTTTATAATAAGAAACTGCTTTACAATCTTCATAACTCTCGGTTACAGCATTTTCCATTTTCCTGCTCCGGAATGAAAAAAAAAAAAAACATTACAAAGATAAAACACATTATTTCTTGGCAAGCCTGGGCGCATCAATTCAAAAGTCTCTGGTGAAAGCAGAAGGGAAATATCATGAGTGGGAGACAAAAGCCAAAAGCCCGCACTAGAAAATAAGACGAGAATAAATTTGCCTGTTGGCCATCACCATCAAAAAGTGTTTTGTTTTTGGCTTTTCCGCAAAAAAGAAAGAAGCCCACCCACCGAGCACAATGAGCCTAACCACGCCCCCCGCCCACACATACATATAGCATATAGCATATAGCATATATAGTATTTACGGACTTGCAACGTAACCGTAGACGTAGACGTAAACGTAGACCGGAACCGAGAGAGAGAAGGGAGAAGGCAGCAACCGTCGTAGAATATCCGTTGTAGTAGAATTTCACAATAATTGCAGTGCAGTTGCACACACACACACACTTGCAACCAGGAAAATATAAATATATATAGTATATATAGTAGTAGAGTATAGCCTATAGTATGCTCTATATACTCTTGCCTTTTTCATGTCAGGGGGAGATAGAGAGAGAGTGTGGGGGAAGCGAGAGTGAAAGAGAATGCAGCAAGGGAAATATCGATCGATTTTTAAATGAATTTAGGTCACAGCGAGAAGCCTCCCCCCTTCGACGCCGCCACCCTCTCCCTGGGGGCAACTGCAGTCATGGATGTGGGATGGGGGGGGGCTTGCATCTCTCGCAGATACAACCGAAATGAAAATGTCAGCCTGCCAGCCTGCCTTCTGCTCACGTAACTTATTTTAATTCAAATCAAATGGGGAAAATAGATTGAAATGAAGGCGACGGCGGCGGAGACTCTCCTTTTTTGGGCAATATCTGGGGAGTAGCTTGGGACAAGAACTGGAATTGGGATTCGGCTGGGGATTGGGGGAATTGATGGGGAGAAGGAGGAGCTACGTACACACGCACTCAGTATTTTCCATGGCCTTGCCTTGCCAGGAAGGAGAGAATAATAGTGCATTCAAATGGTGCACAGTCAGAAATAATGAGGAAAGTTTGTATTATATCTAAAAAGAATATATTCTTCCTTTTATACTTGACCTTAGTTGTGAAATATCCCTGAAACTGGCATCCTTGATATAAGTGAGAAGTTGGACAACTGGCGTAATTTTCGGGATGCATAAATAACCTAAGGATAAATCAATGAATTTGAAAAGAACTGACATCCTTCCGCAGATAATTTAAAGAATCTGAAAAAAAACTGGCATCATTGCTAAGATAAATCAATGAATTTGGTAAAAACTGGCATCATTGGTGAAATGAATCAATGAATCTACGCCGAACGGGCATCATTGCTGATATAAAGCAATGAATCAGGGCAAAAATGGCATCATTGGTGACATGAATCAATGATTTTTAACAGAACTGGCATCATTGCTAAGATGAACCAATAAATCTTCACAGAACTGGCATCATTGCTAAGATGAACCGATGAACATTGGCATTGCTGGCATCATTGCTGAGAAGAATTCATAAATTTTGCGTAGAACTGGCCCCACGGATAAGATGAATCAATGAATCTAGGGCATAACTAGCCAGATTTCTAGGATGAATTAATTAATATAGTCAGAAATGGCATCATTGCTAAAGTGAACCAAGGAATCTTCACAGAACTGGCATCATTGGTAAGATTAACCAATAAATCTTAACAGAACTGGCATCATTGGTAAGATGAACCAATAAATCTTCACAGAACTGGCATCATTGCTAAAATGAACCAATGAACATTGGCATAACTGGCATCATTGATGGGATAATTCAATTAATTTGATCAGAAGTGGCTTTATTGTTAAGACGAAACTATGAATCTGGGCACAATTGGCATCAAAGCAGTGAATAATTTAAGTGTGAAGGGAAATATAATGTTTTCCCAGAACAATTACAATAAATAAGTATTTCCAAACTCCTCTCGCTCACTCTATTATCCAATTTCTCCCTGTGCATCTTGGCACCCCTGGACCTTCGCCTCCCTGGATTGCCCATGCCAGACACGCGCCATCAACATGTGCATTTTACGAGCCAAAAAGAAAGATGACAGTGCTAGAGAGGTGGCAGTGGCAGTGGAAAAAAAAATCAAGAGGAGCCGGAGGAGGAGACGACGACACATTGTTGATGTCTTGGGAAAAACCTGATGTATGTAGTTACCTCCCTCCCCGACGACCAACGCCACCAAAGGCACTGAATGATGATTCCACCCAAGCCAGCGTTGCAACTAATTTTACGTTTTTATGACACTCCCGCTACGTGATGCGACGGAGCATGGGAACACACGGGTTAAATCATAGACAGTCGCCGCGACTGAATTCAATCACGTGTGGCCAATAAAAGATTGAATAGGAATACGAATACGGGAGCAGCTCAGAGTCAGGCCAGAGTCGGGGCAGGGGGGCTTAGTGTTTTCTTACATTTGAGAAAATTTACTCGGGTTAAGTAAGTGAAAGAAAGAAGTTGAGGCGAGATTTTATTTCCTCAGACTTTTCTACGAGGTTTTCTCACCCTTTTTGAACCTTTGCCGCCGCCGCCGACTCCTTGCTGGTGTGTGTGGTCAGAAGGACACTTTATTTTTGTTAGTTTCGGGCTTTTTGAGAGGCACTAAAATCCTGGGAAAGGTTATGGGAAGACTGGCACCTGTTTGAGCATTAAACACAGCTCCGTCGTGGCTTATAACTTTTTAATTAAGAGTTTCCAGTATTGATTTTCTGACCCAACCCCAAACCCAAACCCAACCCAAACACATCCATTAGAGACCCAAGTTCAGCTGTCATCGCATTCCCATCTAGCTGGATTCCCCATTCTAATTATGCAATATCCTCGAGGAACCCGTAAACTGCACCTGTCACACCTTGAGGCGCCGCCGCCGCCGCCTACGCTGCAGCAAACTGCTGCAAACTGGGTTAACGATAAATTACAAATGGTGTCAGGTCCTAGTTAGGACCTTGCCCTGGCTTCTCCTCTTCGTCAGTTCGGAGGCCAGCTGGGTGCATGTGCCCCAGCAGAGTGCTCCAGTTTCGCTCGTCACTCGTTCGGCGCTCGGTGCTCTGCGCTCTCGGTAATCGGTGCTCTTGGCCAGGCCATGATCTACTACCACAGCTGTCTGCCTAAATATGCAGCAGGCCAAAAACAAAGTGAAGTATATATAGAGAAGGGATTAAGGCAAGTCAAGATATACACTTTCTTAAAAATAAATACAAGAACATGAGTTGATTTTTGGTAATAATTATTAAGGTATTAGATGTATACCTAAGAATTGGGTTAATCAATTAATCTGAAATTTAAGCATAGTTCTAGTAGTATTAACCTTAATCTCTTTAATAGCTAAGCAACCCTTACTCTTACGCTTACGAGACTTACTACGTTGTACGTTGCAAGTTGCAGCGAACGTGCCTACGAACCAGTTGCACCGTGTCTCTGTCTGAGCCCCTCTCTCTCTCTGTCTTCTGGGGCAAGCCTAACTAACCTCCATCGCTTTGGCCAGACCAAACAGACCGCCCTGACGCCCTACTTTCCGACAACGACGACGACGAGTGGCAGGCAAGGTTCGGCCTTGGCGTTCAGCAGTGACCCGCTTTTGGCTCCGTCGTTTGTTTTTGATTTTTGCAGATTTTTGCCATTTGTCAAAAATGTCTGTGAAGGCTTATTCTTATTCCGTTAAAATAAGGAGCAGCCTTTCAAAGGCTGCGACTCCCTCCTCTTTGGAAAGAGGAGGAGGACGAAGCCGCCTCCTATTTATTTAATAACCCGTCATCCTTCCTCCGGTAATCCAGGTCAAACCGCACCTCTCGCTGAGGAGGGAGAGGAAGAGACTGTGACACAACTGAAACAAATCGAAATGGATTTCAATTTGCGGTGCACCACGATTTGATTTTTCCGTGTGTTTGATTTGTGGTTAGTTTTTGGGGCAACAAAGAAAACCGCCCGGCTAATCCTTTCATTCAACGAGTCCAAATCAGACCCACCTCCCACTCTTTGGTCCACCGGACAGTTGCTGATTCATTTGGGGGCAACACAAAAGAGAAACTTCCAGCGGGAATAATACAATTAATTTGAGCTCTGGCCGCAGACGAACTTCGCCAGTCCGGGAACCCTCCACTTCCACTTCTCCATCTTCTTCTGGGGGCATTCTTCTCACTGGATTTAGTCGTGGATGTTGCGGCAGGTCGCAAATATTCAGACGCTGCCACATTGCCAGACGATGACTTGTGTGGGGTCTCTCGTTGACTAGCCTGGGATCGCGGGTTTGATGGCGCTGTAAAATGACTCACAAAGAGTTTATGGGATAGGAGAAGTAGTAACTCTGAGAAAAAGGTCACCACAAATTTATAACTCAAACTACTCAGATGTAACAGGGTTTCTGTAGTTATTGTGATTCATTCTGCAGAATGTGTATTATATTTTATTTTATTGAAGATTTGTTTAATATGATAGGCAAATCTAATTATATTCGGTTTCTTAGGAGTTTTCCTTTTATTTTGGCATTTCAAAAACATTCTTTCCGCATCCTAAGAACCATCTCAATTAGAGAATTTAAATTCATGTTAAACTAACGAGTTTCTCCCATCTCTAAGGGGATTTTGAAGCTCCAACTTAGTTATTGCCTGAATATTATGAACCATCTCAATTAGAGACTTTAAATTCATGCTAGACTATAGTTTTCCACCCATCTCTAAGGGGAGTTTTAAGCTCCAGCTCAATTCTTGACAGATTATTTTGAACCATCTCAATTAGTGACTTTAAATTCATGCAAAACTATCGTTTTCCTCCCATCTCTAAGGGGAGTATTAAGCTCCAACTTAATTCTTGCCAGAATATTATGAACTATCTCAATTAGAGACCACAAAAAATGCAAAACTATCCTTTCTCTCCCATCTCTAAGAAAACTTTTTACTCCAACTGCATACATGCGTGTATATTACGAACCATTTCAATTATAAACATAAAAAGATTGCGAAACTATCGCTTCTTTCCCATCTCTAATGGGAACTTTATAATCCCTCTCCCATAAACTATGCATCGTTTAGAGACATCTTTTGTAGCGGTCACAAAAAAATGCATAGCTGAGTGAAATTAAAAACTAAGCAAGGAGTAATGAGTGCTTGCATTTATATTTACTCCTTGGCATACCAGTTAATGCTTCGTTAATAATCCGTTTAATAATTAAATTTAAGCAAGACTCCCAACAGCTTGAATCTCTTCAAAATTCAAATTAAATAAATCGACCTACAAGGCCTCATCTTTTTCTCTTTGTTCAATTGATATTCAATCTTGGCCTACCTACAAGTGAATATTTGCTCAGCATTTTACAAATCTACATACTTTGAGTGCAATTTTCTTCCACACAATTACTTCAATTTCAACCCTTTCCTCCTCTCTAGCTTTCCCAGTAAATCACATGTTTGATTATCTCATTTCTTGGCCATCTCACTGAACATCCATCCAACTCAGCTCCATTCCATTCTAGAATTCCCGCCCGCTGGCAGTAATGCCCTCGAATGCATTTTGGCATTAACTGCCTGCCGACAGCCCACAGTGCGTATGAGTAATAACCGAAGACAGCAGCAGCAGCCGAAGCCGAAGCAGCGCAGTAACAAAGTTCAAGGGGTTGGACGAGATGGGCCAGCAGATTGGAGCTGTCATGAAGTAAATGCAACGTCGCCAAACGCCAACGCCATCGACCATTTACCATCTTCATCATCATTCTCATCATCATCAAAGCTCTTGTTGTTGTTGCCCTTGTCTTTTGGCGGCTGCGCCATTTGTTTACCCTGTAATTTTAGCTAGAAGTGTATGCGGGATTTTTAAAGATATATCTAAAAGGTAATAAAGATTTTAGCTAATTTCTTATATTATATTTAAAAATTTATTCAAGAAGGTATTTTTAAATAATGATTCGATAAGGAATAAAAGGATACTGATATTAAATACATAGATAGACAATTATTTAATCGATATATTTGCAAAATATCGATCTTTTTGATAATAATACAATATCGATATTTTCAATAATAATATAAAATCGATATATTGAACGAGAAACAATATAATGTACACAAATGATGGAGAGTTTGATAAATGTATTTGTCCATGAAAGATAAATCGATAATTTGCAAAATATCGATTTTTTCGATAATAATATATCGATATTTTTGATAATAATATAATATCGATATTTTCGATAATAATATAAAATCGATATATTGAACGAAAAACGATATAATGTACACAAAAAATGGAGAGTTTTATAAATGAATTTGTCCATGAAAGTTAAACAAACGGACAAGGCAAAATCGACTCGCCTGGTGTGTCGAAGATGTCTTTCTCTGCCTGTTAAAACCTTTTCGGTTGTCACCAACTTATAATACCCCTAAATTCTCTGGCTAACGGGTATAATAAAATAAATAAATCCTGCCGTAGGATGTCACCAAGGTCGAGCCATTTCCCAACTGATTGCTCACTTTCTTTGTTTCATTTTTTATGGAAACAGAGACATAACGAGCGGAGTGTGCGAAACGGGGAAATAACGGCGGAGAGAACACGCAAAGTAAATAGTAACATGTGCATTACTTGGCATTCATCTCGGGCCCGGAGCACACTCCTTGCTCCTGCTACTACTACTACTACTACTACTACTGCCACGACTACATCCCATCGATGGCAGTGGCGGCGCCCTCTCCATCTGTTCCACATTTAACGAGAATAATTGCAGCGACAGTTTGGCGCTACTGCACTTACCCCTTACAGTGGAAGTCAGAAGCGGGCAGTAACATTACCCCACTCCCGGGACTCCGGACGAAGAGTCTTTGAATGTCTTTGATGAAATATTGAAATTGTTGGATGCTGATGCTGATGCTGATGTCGGGTTACTCAGATGGTCCGAATACTTTGGGGTCTGGCCAACATTGAATCTCGGCTGGACGGGTGTGAGGGGCGGCTCTTGTCACGTGGTGTCCACTGGATGGTCCGAACTTTTAGCCGGAGCCAGAGCCAGACCCGTAGTAGCCGGAGCCGGGGCTTGTTGTGCTTGTTTCGGCGTCAAGTGGATCGTTATAAATTGCTCAATTTTAGAAGCGAGAGCAAAGAAAATGCATTTTTAGTGTAAATAAATAATGACTCAAAACGAGAAGCGGATTCGGACCGAATATAGTCCCCCCCGTCTGTGTGTGTGTCTGTCCGTTGGCTCTCTACATTAACTTGTGATATATTGGCTTTGACATCTAAACAGGAATTGGGCTTGAAATGCTGCCAATGGTCGAGAGAGAATCAGACAAGTCCTGACTGCAGCTAATTGATGGCCAGCCGAAAGTAGACATAGTTGCCCCGAAAATCAAGGATTTATTCAGAGTAAATCAGAGGTATTTTGCAGGAAAACCACTCTCGACTTAATGGAGAAATTAAAGATATATGACCACTAGATACATATATAGAATTAGTTCCGCAGAAACGGATTAACTTTAAGCCATGACTAATTTCTTTTCATCTTAAGCTGCCCAGTTTATTTTAATTTGCAAATTCAGAAATTCGCAGAAAAGAGCGTAAAGCGAAATTCCCACTGATTCCCATCAAAGCTAATCTTGCACATAATTCCATCCACACACAAGGGTTTTCCCCGCACGATTACATCTGACATTTTTAAGCTTATCAGTCACATTTGAGATTAGACTCAATGACAATATTATTTTGGGGAGTTTCCCCACACAAAATAAAAATAGCAATAGCTGCTAGTTTAGAAATGTTAAATTCCGTGGCATTTCTTGCGGTTTCTCTCAAGTTTTTTTTTTTTGCCAAATAACCGTTATCTTCAAGTTAAATCGCTTTGAGGTTGTTTTTCCGTGGTTGACTCTTTCATCATTTCCCCTGCCCATCTCGGTTTTTTCTTATTTTATTTTTATTTTATTTTTGTGTATACATTTATTGCCGCATTTGTTGTTGTTTTCATTCGGCATTACGGAACTGTTTCGGTTTCTGTTTTGGTTTGGTTTGCAACGTTGAAAGCGTTGCAAGCAAATGCCTTTGTCTTCTTCTTTTGCTTTGCCTCTAGTTGTTATTGTTGTTGGGGGGCACGGAGAAAAAATTATGGGGATTTCTGATATTATTTTGTTTGTTAATATTTGTCTTTTAAAAATAAATACGTGTACTTAAATAAATTATACTTAAATAAATGATTCTTCGACAAATGAAATTTAAAATATACATATGTACATATATTGAGTTTTGTGAAGAAAAAAATAACATATTAGTTATGACCTGGTCACACTAGTCTAATATTTGCCATATAAGTGTAGAGTTTATGTTCTCTGGTCACAATGCCCGTTTTTTCTAATAATTAAATAAATAAATTTAATACATCCTCTAAAACTCGTCCTCATTTCCGAAAAATCACATCAATGAATATATATTTTTAACAGGAGAAGGCTGTTTTAGTTTCTCTGGTCACACTGATCTTTTCTTCTCTGTGTACTACTGTGTTGTTATTGTTGTTGGGGAACACGGAGAAAATATTAGGATTTTGGATATAATTTTCTTTGTTAATATTTGTCTTTAAAAATAAATACATATACGTAAATAAATGATTACGATTGATTGATAAATAAAATCCTTAAACAAAAGCTTTATGTGCTCTGGTCACACTAATGTCGAATTTTAAAATAAATTAATTCATTTTATACATCCTAAAAAATAGGTCCATCAATAAATAGATATTTTTAACATTCTCCTTCTCTTTTAGTTTCTCTGGTCACACTGATCTTTTCTTCTCTGTGTACTACCGTGTTGTTTTTGGTATTATTGTTGGTGTTGCCGTTTCTTGTTTCCATTTTTCATGCAGCCAACGCTCTCTCAACGTCGTCGTCCATCGTCGTTGTTGGTTTCATTTTTGCCTTTTTGGCGAATGCTGTTTTTTATTTATTTATTTTTTTCGTATTTTGCTGTGCAACAACGCCAGAGTCCAAAGTCCATAAAGCATCACGTTGTCGGTCGTTGTTGCTGTTGCTGCTGCTGCTACTTTTGCCGGTGCTTCTTCTTTGCCGCTTTGCTTTTGTTGTTTTTGGCTTGAATTTTTTACTGAAAGTGGCAGAGCCACAAGCCAAGGTGAAGCCACGCTCCTCCTCGGCCCCACTCGATCTCCTCTCTTGCCATGATAAAGTCAAGAAGGGGGGGCTTGCTGCACACAAGACAAACGCCGCAAAACGTGCAAGAATAACAATAATAATACGTAAAAAAATAAAAAACTAAAAACAACGGAAAATAAAATACGAAAAAATGAGTTAAGAGAAACGGACGTTCATATATGGCCAAAAGCTCTTGAGCTCCATAGGTGTTGTTGTTGTTATTGTTGTTATTATTATTATTCTCGTTGTTGTTGGTTTTTATCGCCTTTTCTTTGGGAGCTTCTGGAACGTTTTCACATGTGCAAATTTTAAGCGAACGTTTCCCATTCCCATTTAAGCTGTCTTGCCTTTTGAAAAAATAAAAACTAAATAAAAATCCCCGTTGCACAGGCCAGGGTTGCATCAGGAACAGCACAGAAACCGTTACTTTTTGAATTGAATGAACATAAATATAGTGTAGATAGTTTATTGAATATTAAAATCATTTTTACATAAATACTAAAGACTAGGAGTCTTTCTAAGCTGCAATAACTTTACAAAATTGCGTCTGTAAAAGCGTGAGATAAGAATTCCTTGTTACTTTTCTAATTTAAAAATTATTTGAGACAAAAAAAAAATCACTTTAAAGACTAAAATGCTTCCTTAGAGCCACCTCTACCCTAAGCTCTGCTTCATCCCTGGGAACCTGAAACTGTTTTATGCCTCTCAGCATTTTTGGATTAATTGTTTGTAGCATATTTCCCTGTTCTCGCTGCCAGAAACAATTTAGCCAAGACCGACGACGGTGGGCGGGGGGTTTCTGAGTCAGAGACACAAGTGGAATTCGCAAGGCCCCAAGGCTTTAAGGCCTCTTCAAAGCAGAGGTCCATTGATTTTGCACAAGTGCTGGACTGACCCTCGCAAGCTAATGCCACCTTGACCGATGCCAGGCAATGTTTTTGTTTGCACATGCAAATCACGCAAAACACGAAAATATATTTCCAGATAATTTATTATTTAGTTTAGAGCTGCGAGAGCATCGTAAATGCCAATTGCTGTGGATTCCTCATTGGAATGGGGTAAATCCCAGGCCATCCTCAATCATTTCCTTAATTAACTTTGTGTTTTTAGCTTTAAATTGCAATTATTTGGCTCTGCTCGCCCAAGGCCGTAAAGTAACTTGGCTCAGCACACTTAATTAATGAAGGTATTTCTTATGACACCCACCATTTCACTTAACCTGTGTCGACACAGTCCTCATTGCCATCCCCGAAATTTCCACAATAATTTTGATTAATCAATTTCTGGGGCAAGAAAACATTTTGTGCTTCATTCTTTGGCTGAGAGGCGGTGCCGGCTTTAACTTCAGACCTCCACAATCCGCCTGTGTTTTGGTCGTGGGAGGAAGCATTTCCCTTTCATGCTTAATTAAGTTGGTCACTTGGCTCAGGCGCTGACTTCGAGTGGGTGACGACGGATGGCAAGGCAGGGGAGATGGAGATGGAGATGGAGAAGGAGACGGAGTCAGAGTCGGAAACACAGCCAAGACAATCACAGAGGCAGCTCCACAGTTGTCTCCTCGTCGTCGTTGTTGTTGTCTGGCATCGATAATGACAATAATGTCGGGACGCTCATCATGAAGAAGCTCGATATGGGACTTTAACCCATTACACACAAAGGGTTAGCACTCAATAAAAGCGGTTAAAGTGTCAGGAAAACTTGTTGAAGAAAGTTGTTTAAGTTTTTAGTACGTAGCTCTTCGATATTATACTGGCGATATCGATTTACTCGATTATTAATATGGGTTTCTTGAGAAAAATGTGATGGAATGGGCTTAGGCTTTAAAATCTGATCATAAATAATTATAAAATGTCGAAAAGTTTAAAGATAATTATCTCTAACTTTCTATCGAAATTTGTTTGTTGTTTAAATATCGAACTTGAAAGATATCAAATTCTTACCAGCTCTAGTTAGTTAGATCATTAATAATTATAAAATGTCGAAAAGTTTGAAGATACAATTATTATCTCTAACTTTTATCGAAATTTGTTCGATAACACTTTAAATATCGAACTTGAAAATTCAAATTCTCACCAGCTCTTATTACCACTTAATGGTATATCTTTACTAGACATTATCCAACCTAGAACTCAACCCATTGCAGGGTTAATGCATATGTAGACTACGGAACGAATCGAAAAAGAACGGAATGCAATGGAATGACTGGGAATGGTACAAGCTATGCAGCATAAAAGCCAGAATAGCAGAAAAGCAGTGAGCGGCGAGGAAGTGAATTTTCTGCCTTTGAAACGTGACGGAAATTGAATTTCCGCTTCTTGGCGATGACACTTTTGGCAAAGGCAACGCCAACGTTGTTCTTTGCCATTATTATTTTTTTCGCTGGCTCTCCGGCTTAGTTGCGAATCGCCAAAGGGAGTAGGCGAGTGACGCATGCGCAGAAAGGCAACTTGAGCACGCGAGCAAGCGCCGAGGTTTGCAGTGCATCATTGTGTCTTGATACCCTGGGACGAGGGTATATGGATTTAATTCAGAACTTTACAAATTTGAACCATGGTTGGGCACCGAAAAAGAAGATCGTCAGGATCGTCACGAAAATCGGCGATACCCCCACCATTGCTCACTGTCCCTCTCTGACCGTATCGGCTTGCTGAGGCGGGGGCGCCACTGACGAACGTTCTCTCACTCTCCTCTCTATTGAAATGATAAGAGAGAGAGGAATACTAGAAGTTTCACTTCTGTCGTGCGTAGGCTTGAC
>JAEIIF010012869.1:0-16385 GCA_018874455.1 Drosophila trapezifrons
TTTGGGTACCGGGTATCTCACAGTCGGTCCCACTCGACTGTAGCTTTTCTACTTGTTGTGGTTGTTTTTAGTTGACAGGCTCCGAGCTCGAAATTCGGTGACCTTCCATGGCTTACTTTTAAGGATGTGAATATTTCGCTGAATTTAATTTAAGTTTTGTCTTTCTCCCTGATATTTTTGTATATCAAACAAAAAGTAATAATTAAATAACACTTTTATGTAAATGTTTCTACAAATTTAATTAGGAAACCAACCAATTTAAGAAAAATATATATTTTAAGTTTCTTCAATATGTTTTTATTCACAGAACGACTATTTCATCCACTTGGAACTGAGAATCAAAGTAAAGGTAAGCCACTTTGCTCAGTTTATGAAATAAAATAAAAATGTTCGATTGAAACCTTTGCCTGATTAATTTATAAAAGTCACAATGAAATTGTTATACTGATTTTAAATTATAGTTAAGTTTACATAATTTTAATAAAATCCTTTTCATTGACTTTCATATATTTTTATAGATTAACTTTTTATGGATCAGTGAAAGTGTGGGTTTTGTGTTCTTTACTTTTCGCTCCCAAATCTTTCTTTTGTTGGCTTATTGATTTCTTTGGTTTTTAGCACACAAACTCGGCCCATTCATTGGGGTCTCAACATTTTTTCACTCTTTGTGTCTTCTGCCTTCTTCTGTCTTCTTCTGGAGCATCAATTTCACCATAAATTATGCACAGTTTGTCGCCTCATTTAGCGCTCTCCTCTTCGATTTGCATTTGCATTTAAATGGAGTCAAGGTTATTGTACGAGACAGTGTGTGTGCTGTGGCTTGGTGTGTGGCAAAAATGTTAAACACTTTTTAAAGATGACGCACAAGAAATTTCGAAATTCGCCGGGTTAAAGTCTCAGCTTGCAGCATCTGTGCCGAGCTGAAAATATTATATTATTTATGTTTTTCGTGCTTGTGCAATATAAAAACAACTACTGCGCCAAATGTCTTGTTGAATATAAAATTTAAATTTCTTGCAATTGCGAGACGGAGATGGGCAACAGACTTTCCACAGCTGTAATTGCAGCCAAAAATTTTATGATCGGGGAATCCCCCAAGTACTAGAAAACTGCATTTGCCTGGCGACAGAGGGCGCTGCACTAAAAACCGAAAGACAGCAGACGGCAAAGGGAAGTTTACAACAAGAAATGGCAGAGCTAATTTTCCAGTTTTCCAGCTTCAATGGAGGATGCGGCAGCAGCAGGTGCAAGGATCACAAAATGCACAGACACACACACACACTTTGAACACGGAGGCGGCGACACGAAAGGACACTTTACGCTCGAGATGCGTTCCAAATTGTGCGGGCAAAGACGAGAAACACGGATACGGATGTGGCGTACGTGTTGTGAATTCTTTGGCGCAGCATCTCTCTTCCTTTCTGCTTGTCCAATTACATAATCCACTCAACAAGGAGCCCGCCCCCAACACAGCTTCCTCTTGGTCCACACACCCCTCCAATTAGGTTTAATGTCCAAGGCGTGCTGAGGTTCGATTTGAGTCTTATTGCTGGACTTGCACTGGGAAAATATTTAAGATATATCATATATCTTAGGTCCTTCGATTAAAGGATTTATTCAGATCTTAATTTGACTTATTTAGCTTCTTGTGGGAATAATAACCGTTTTAAAATATTTATATGGATATTTTTGAGGGAATTCCAAAAATCTTTTATCACCAATTTTATAAAATAATCCCAATACATTTATGTATTTTTCCGTGCACAATATGAGTCACTTTGGCTTCCACTGTTTTTTCTTTAGTTAACTTTTTGCGCAATTCTCCTGCGCTGTTTGTTTCCACAACTTTCTTTTCTTTCGCTCTTCCTGGCTGGCTGAACTCGAAAATTACCCGCGCGCAGTTTCTAGACACAATTGCCATGCTTTGTTTGGTTTTTGAATTGCGACATTTAAAGAGTTTTTTTTATTTGTTGGGGCCCGGCTTTTGATTTGATTTGCACACTTTCGGTTTCGTTTTTTCCCCACTTACTCACTGCACTTTTATTTTATTTTTTGGTAGCCGCCGCCGTTGCTTCTTTTTCTTTGCGAGTCGCAAACGAAACTGAAAGCGAAATTCGAATTGAAAACTGGTTGACTTGACGGCTGAACTTAGGCGACGCAACCGTCGTAAGCGTAAGCCAAAGCGTGTAAAAACTCGAAAAAGCTGCACATGCGCCGACGATGTCTTTCCGGCTTTGAGTTCGGCGTTCGTTTGACACGCGACGCCGGCGCAGAGTAGCCGCCAAGCCATCTCTCTGAAGATAATGCCGAGGTCTGGCGGAATCCGGAGTAGAGAAAGAGAGCTCCAGACGGAATGAGAGCTATTGAGCGGCTACAAGAAAGCAGAATCTGCTTCAAGAGATTGAAGAAAGAGCCAAAGAAAGCCTACAGACTTTGGCTTTTAAATATGAATAAACAAGTAGCCCTAGTTTTTGATCTAATAAAAACGTAAGGCACATAAAGAATAGGAAAAGATTTTAATATCTATAAGATATTATATTATAATAGAGTTTAAATAAATACTGCGAATGTCTAGTAAACTTTACGTCTTACACGAATTAATAGACTTTATTTCTCTTCAAAATTTAGCAACAAAGTTGCCAACGAACTACATATAAAGTTTATATTATAAGCATTGCAGTAAGATAATCGGATTTTGCATTATTTACCTCTTTGCTGATCATTCACCTCGGGGGTTACACACGATCTTATCAATTACAATTACTCTAGCATTAATTGGCACATTTGTTACACTTTTGATTGTCCAACGAGACAGACAGGCAGTTGGCCAGCTAAATGGCTTAATTATAATGAGCCAAGCGGGTGCTCCGCCCGTCTGAGTGAAAGTTTAAGCGGCTCCAGAGAGGAGGCCAAGCAGCTAACAAGCAGCAAACGAGCGCCATTGGGCGAACTGAACCCAACTGAAACTGAAACCGAAACTGAAACTAACTCGAGTTGAGTAATTTTCTGCTCTAGTCGCTCACCTGTGCGCGCCCCCGCTCTGGTGGCTTTCTTTTCCATTCCAGCCCAGCTGTTGGTAATAATAATTTACACCTTTTATCACCTCTGAGGTAACCCCAGCAGCAGTTACGGGATGATGGGCTGAGAGATATGGTGACGGATTTGGCGGTCAAACGAAAGCGAATCCCAAAAAACTCCCAATGATCGTGGGCTGTTCCTCGAACTCGGTTCCAAAATCTGTGCCAATGTCTGTCATTCAACTCGATTGAATATTTTTTGTTTTTGCGTCTTGCAATTTGTTTACACTCGGCGCCTGCGTTATGCAAAGCTTGAACCGCCGTCTTTGGGTCATGATTGATGAATGGCAAGCCGATGGACTTTTATATCCGCAAGTGGGAGTATACCCGGGGTGTGTGGCCCGACCATGAAAGGCCGTCAATGAGTCTCTGATTCATTCCAAGTTTATGGAGCTTTTATAAAGACCTAATAAGTTCAATTGTTGCGTGATCATACAAGCTGGGATTAACCTCGCTGAAATGAGGGAAATAATTCGGCAATAAGTGATCATTATAATAACAATTACTACATTATATATACATCTTGGAATATGATACATTTTGGGTAAAATTCAGCTTATCTTCACAAAAACTCAAAAATAAACAGAATTTTCCTCGGCAATTTATCAATAACTTCGAGGAAGGTTAAGATGTCTTCGATTCCAAGGCCTTAAATCTTGTCTGTTCCATTCCCTCTGTTTCACTTTTAAGACAAGCACCCATGTGCCATCCCATTTCCGCTAGGAAATAAAAGCTCTAAATTTTATGTCCGTCAAATTCAATTTTTCAATTCACAAATTCAATTTTTCACTAGTGAATTTTGGCCTAATGAAATTTTCACTAGTAAATTTTCCACTAGTGAAATTTTCCAGAATGCGGGACATGGTTTCTGTGCGGGCTGAACCACTGACTCAAGACTGGTTCCAGTCCCGGAGCTCGCGCCTTCCTTAACAGCTATTTTCAACGCCTCACTGTAATGCGTTTTTTCTTCAAAATCTGTCAATACGTTTTGAATGAAATTTTCACCAAATATTCTTTATCTGATCCCCAATATGCCCGCTCATATTGGCACGTCCTCTGAGAGAGAAGTTTTATGTCTTTAAATTTTAGCTGCCTTTTTTTTATATGGAAGGGTTTCATAGACTTGGCCACTGTTGAGCGATTTTCTCAAAAACTGTCGTTGGGATTTCAATGAACTTTTTTGGGGTAATACTTGAATAAAAGTTCCACAGCCTGGTATACCGTGCATAGCAGCACGTCATCTGTGAGCAATTTCAAAAAAGGTGGTTACTCGATTTTTTTCGATTGAGTTTTAAGGCACCTGCGTTGGTCAAATCTGCCCAAACCTGAAATAAAACATTAGTAAATTCACTTCTTAACATGTAGGAACTTTATTTTGTTTGATTAAATGCTTACGAAATATTTCAAAAATAAAAAACCCCTTCATGTCCCATTTTTCCACCGTTCCATTTCGACGCTAAATTGACGGACATTTTATCAAATTGCCTTTTAAACATGAAGATTTGTCCACTTATTATTATATTACGCTGCATTATCATTTATTATTACATAATTATAACAATATTTACAATATAAAAAAATTTATTTTGTTAATTAAGCCATGTCCAGCTTACAACAAAATTCACTTGATCTTGTATTTGCAGATCATTCCTTAAATAAACATCGACCCACCATGAGGCCAAAGGAACATCCCGAGCTGATCTTCGACACGATCCCCAAGCTGTACGAGGAGCACTACAAGGTTTTCGTGACTCACCTGGGCAACGTTGAAGAGCAACTGCTTCTGCTGCCTCGCAAGTTCTGCCGGATGTATACGACTCGTCCGTTGGCCGACCAGTTGCTCAGGTATCTGCGCTCTCGCCAGGCGAAGATTGGGGATGAGGATTTTCAGGTGATGGAGGAGGGCCAGCCCTACCCACTGCGTCTCAGCGATGGCAAGCGGCTGGAGGCGATGCTCTGCCGTGGCAGTCATCTTGGGCACAATCTCATCCTGCTCATACGGAGGCCCACAAAGGGCAACAAAGTGCTCTACTGCTACTCGGCGGTGAGGCTGGAGAATCTCGGTTGCCTGCTGGGCAATTCGGTCTTTAATTCCTGGATCGCCCAGGGCACAGAGCAGTTGTATCTGAATCTCTCGTCCGTAAATCGTGCCTTTGTGCATGTGGATTTCGATGAGGTGGCTGCCACCATTGATGAATATCGCCGAAATCATAATGCTGTTGTGCTTCTGAAGCTACCGCTCTTCGGCTACGAGGAGTTCGTCTGGCAATTGGGTTATACCCGGCTCCATGGCCATATCCGGCTTTTGGGCGACTTTGAAAAAAGCTTTAAGTGCCTCAGTTCCGATCTGCAGCCCGTTCCAGGAAGGGTGACCAAAGTCCACGTGTGTGCCACACACAATTGGACCGTGGAAGCCAGACAAGAGGAGGAGGAGGAGGTCACTACCGTGCCCTTTCCTGTGGGATTCCTTCAGTGGTCGCCGCTACCAACGAGAATGCATCTTCGACAGCTATGTAGCCTGCTGCGACCTCAACACATTCAGGGGATTGTGCCCTATCACTCGGCGGGCAATGTTCCGCCAGCTCCGAAGTTCCTTCAATGCTTTAGGTCCAGTTATTCTAGGGCGACCAAGGCGGATAATCCGTCATCAAAGGGTCTGGGGGCTCAGGCCAATTCCCCCCTTGGGAAGGGAAATCAGAAGGCACCCTTTCGAGTTATTAGTGCCAAGCGGTTCGAGTTTGTGGATGAAGAAAATGATAGCAGCGATTCGAGTTAAAGGCAGGATTAAATGTCTAAAAAGTATAACCACGCCTAAATAATATTCTCTTAAAGTTAATGTTAGTTATAAATCAATATTGTTAATAATTAATTGACAATAAAATGACATTTTACTTAATAACACACGTACTTTATTTAGGAAATGGCGGATATCAGCAGAGATTATGCTGATTTTGGGCCTGCTTAAGCACGATCGCCACGGATGCGACGCGCCAGGTGTATGTCCCTGGGCATAATGGTAACGCGCTTAGCGTGGATGGCGCACAGATTAGTGTCCTCGAACAGACCCACTAGGTAAGCCTCAGCCGCCTCCTGCCAGCCAGAAAAATACAGTTAAAAAACCAGTCACTGAAATAGGTACACAGATATCTCACCTGAAGAGCACCGATGGCCGCCGACTGAAAACGCAGATCGGTTTTGAAATCCTGGGCAATTTCACGAACCAACCGCTGGAACGGCAGCTTGCGGATGAGCAGCTCCGTCGACTTCTGATAGCGACGGATCTCACGTAGAGCCACGGTTCCAGGGCGATAGCGGTGAGGCTTTTTTACACCGCTAGTTGTTGGGGCGGACTTGCGAGCGGCCTTGGTGGCCAGCGGCTTGCGAGGCGCCTTTCCTCCGGTCGACTTCCGAGCAGTTTGCTTAGTACGGGCCATCTCTATAGTTTAAAAAAAAGTTGCATACATATATTACCCAGTATCTATGTATGTACATCCGTACATATGAATGCTTATGCCTAAGATAAGCTTATTCTTAGACATTCATAACTCTACCAACACGCATTTAATGCCAGGAAAAGAGGCATACAGATAAGCATAAAGTTAAGAATTATTAATTGCAGCTCACTTACCGATTAATTTAAACTCCTTTTTTTAACAAGCGAACTTTTTCGACGAACGAACTTTTCACAACGGAAATCAAGTCCAGTGTGGGAAAGCAAATCTCAAACGAAGTCTTCGGAAATATACTTTTAATACCAATTAATCTTTTAAAATATACCACAAAAATAATTGTGTATAGCCTAATAGGCTATTCTCACAAGCGCATTTTTTCACATTTTTGGCAACCAACTGCGATATTTTTAACACGAGTTAACTTTATGGAGCGTCAAGAAAATTGATGGTAAACGGTGCTTCGTATTATACGAATCGAAAAGAGCTTGAAATGCCAGGTTCCGTTTTTTTTTTTTTATCAACTACAACTTGTAATATAATAGATAAATAAACTTAAGCTATAGATTTATAATACTAATAAATTAAAGTTTATTTTTCTTCGCTGATGGTAGAGAAGAAAAAACATCGAACATCGTAGAAAAGCATCGATGTTTTTGAAAATGTTGATAACTTTCATGTATCCAGCTCTTGCCCTGTGGGAATAGTGAACAACGCACCTTTCATAGATTCTTATTGACTGGTTTACCAAGATAAACCTTATATTTATTTGGTGGAAGCTTACTAGAGGTAGAGAAACATCGATGTTAGCAGACATCGATGTTTTCGATATTTTTGGAGGAAAACATCGATGTTACAAAAAATTAAACTTTATCATAACTTTTAATTATGTTTGAAGTTACCAAAAAATAGTTCTTGACAAATTCAAATTTTTTTATATTGTTTCCACTGTTGATGAAGTTTAAAACATGTTTAATATAAACAGACATTCCATTTTATATATATTTTTGATTAGGTTTGAAATACAAATATTTAATAAAAGCATGTATTCCTTATATTTTACATAATAGAGTATTTTTATGAACTTAAAATATTTAACAACAAAAATTCAGATTAGATTGTTGTGTTCAAGAACAAAATCTGATCGACTGCGGTTAATAATAGCCGTGTGCGAAGGTCACTGTAGCACAATTTTGGTGGTTGATAAACTTACTTTTTTGATATCTGTCCATGACCTCCACTTACCACCACAACCAATATCACCAGCAACTAACACTAAATGTTTAATATGCTTTTAATAATTCATGAGAAAATAACGAAATTAAATTTGCAATGCGTTGCATAAATAGAAAAACATCGATGATTCCTTGCCAAACATCGATGTTAGAGATTTTTCGAAAACATCGATGACATCGATGTTGGCATTGATGTTTCTCCACCTCTAAAGCTTACGATCATGGGTAAAAATCATAGAAAAGATTTATGTAATTTGTTATAATTAAAATCGACTTATTATATTTACATATATATGTACATTCATATATCAGCGCACGAGAACTAAAGGGGAAAACGTTGAGAGTAGTAGACCTCCAAATCCAAGCTAGAATTACAACTCACCATACATAAGGAGTGGCAGAGCAGCACACCAAGGGTCAGCAGCAGCGGAAGGAGCAATGAAAATCACAGTGACCACTAGCGAGGACAAGGTATTCTGCCTGGACGTGGCCCAGGATCTAGAGCTGGGCAACCTCAAGGCGCTGTGTGCCATGGAGAGCGATGCGGATGTGGCCCAAATAGCTGTACTCTTCAACGGACGCGAGTTGACCAATGACCAGCAGTCGCTCCAGCAGTGCGGCGTCCGCGATGGCGACTTTATCATGCTGGAGCGACGCAGGAGCACCAATCGCCCAGCGATGGATTGGCTGGGCTTGAGCAATATCGCCGTGCCAGGCTCCAGCCCTGGCGGCAGTCCGTCCCCAAGGAACGCTCAGCAGCAGCAGCCGATGCGCATGCTGAACGCCGATCCCCTCGACCAGGAGTCACAGCGTCTCATTGCCGAGGAGATTAAGCAGAAGAATATTCAGGACAACATGGCGGCAGCCATTGAATACAATCCGGAAATCTTTGGCACGGTCACCATGCTCTATATCAACTGCAAGGTGAACGGAATACCGGTGAAGGCCTTTGTGGACTCGGGTGCCCAGATGACAATGATGAGCCAGGACTGCGCCGAGCGATGCCACGTCAACAGACTGATCGACACGCGCTGGAATGGTTTGGCCAAGGGCGTCGGCACACAGCCCATTCTGGGCAGGATTCACATGGTGCAGCTGCAGATCGAGAACGATCACCTCACGTCCAGCTTCACCGTGCTGGGCCGTCAGCCAATGGACATGCTGCTGGGTCTGGACATGCTGAAGCGACATCAGTGCCTCATCGACTTGAAGCGGAATCAGCTTATTATCGGCACCACTGGAACGACGACGCCCTTCCTGCCGGAGAGCGAGCTGCCGGTCGGTGCCCGGCTTACAGGCAACTCTGAGGATTCAGTAGATCAGCAGCGGGGTCGAATAATTTAATAATTTGATATTTTGGGCTTAGAAAGGTCCGAGTCATTATCTTAACTATGTACCCCTCCATCTCTATTATGTGCTTTTCTTTAACAATTAAAACAAACAATTAATTATTTAATCCGAATTAAATTTATTAAATTAATCCCAAGACAGATATTTTAAATTGCAAGCTCAGGTAGCTTTTCTATGGCTGGGACTCTTAGGAGTACCAGCTCAGGCGCTCCTCGTAAAACTGGATTACGATTTGGGGGCACACTATATTGGCCACCCTGGCCGGCACCACATCGACCTTGTCGCTACCCTTCCACTGCATCAAGAACTCCAGTTCGCCAGACGTTTTGCTGGCGCCTAAAATCTTCAACGGCTCCAAGCCGCGCTCGAAGCCCCTCTTCTTGCCTTTAAATCCGGCCATTTCTTTGGGATAGCTTTGATTTCTGTCCGATTTATATATTTTCTTCAAACAATTAATAGCAGTAGAAAATGGATGGTGCACAACACGATGATTCTTGTTGGCCTTTGCTGGGAGTGGGAAAAGCTGCTCCAGAATCTCGTTGGCCAAGTTAAATGTATCCTGCAAGTTGTCGAGATGTGAGTCGCTTGAGTCTAGACAACTAAACCGTAGGTTGCTAACTTACCTCAAAACTTCCAAAATTATGCACAAAAAACAAGGAAAGCCAAAACTTCAGGTGTACAGATTTTGCAAGAGTGAAACGAACGGAATGAAACAATGATGGACCTTTGTTACATATCGATTTATCGAACTTTCTGTGGTCACAATACATTTGGGGTAATCCCCACTGCTCTAATTTTCCTTATATTTCATACAAATATATTTGAAAAGGCAAGAACAATTTTAAAATGGAATTTTCATGTCCTAAAGAGCATATCTTGAGAAACCATTCGGGATATTTGAAGGATGTGAAACACCGAATCTCTGTCGTCCTATTCCACCGTCGACAACAGCTGACTATAGCGTATGCAGGGTTATATTGGGGGATTTTACATATCAATTGGTTTATGCAAATGTAACATAACTTGGTGGCATTTAGATACAACTGATTTTATAAGTATACCTTATTTTGAAAGTAAACTTTTTTCCTTATCGGATCCCATGTGAAAAAGAATGTTCGTTCACCAAAATTAAAAAAATACGCCAGTAAGAATAGCCTATAAATAAATATGTATAAAAATTCTTGTAAAGGTATATTTAAGAATACTTTGGTATTAAAAGTATATATCGATAAATCCGTTTGGGGTTTTTTTCCTACACTGAACTTTATAGTGTGATAATTTCCTTCCTTTTGAAGAAAAAGGGTTTAATTAATTGGTAAGTAAGCTCTTTAAATATTTTGAATGATCTTTATTTGTCTAAGGATAAATATTGGAAATAACCATGTGATGTATTGAAACGTACATGCACATACTGGGTAATATAACTTTTTTGCACTGATGTTTTAACTTCATCCTCCTGACTGAAATGAATCGGCTGGGGCTTACCTAGTGGGCCTGTTCGAGGACACTAATTCACTCTAAGCGCGTTTCCATTATGCCCAAGGACATACACCTGGCATGCCGAATCCGTGGCGAGCGTCCTTAAGCAGGGCCATGACTAGGATTATCACTGCCAGTCATTTGCGGTCTCTTCATTAAATATTACATTTCTATGCTAATATCCAACATATTTTAAATAAACTCCAATAAATGTGGATTGAAGAATACTTATGAAAAACACACCGAAGTTTAATCTCTAAATCTATATTTATATATGATGATATTGTAAATAAGGATACGCCATCATCTTGCATATTGATCTGAAAGGATGAGGAAATTCAAATCCAAAGTGCTACCGCGCAATATGGGAACATTTCATATTTAATCAAAGGAGTTCTCCGGGTGCAGGTTTGCGTAAAAAGGTTGTTCAAATTATTATGAAATGCCTGTTGGCATGCAGGAAACCCAAACATAACTCGGACCTCCAGTCAGCACAGGATAAATGACCACTTATCAACGTGTAATGAAATATGATGCATCTCTGCTGCCATAAAAGACAGCCCAGTCCCCGCCCCGCACACAGTTGGCGCCTTTGTACTTGGTCCTGGTCAGCGCCTTTTGTCGTCATGGCATGTCGTATGAATTATGCTGATGGCCCCACACAGGCAGACAGCCAGCCAGCCCATCCTTCTGCCATCGTTGTGGGTCTCATTTATTACATTTTGGCTTTTTGACAGATTGCTAAGCGTACTACTAAGCGTTTCCGCACTAATTTCCGTGTCCTGCAACTATTTGTTGTCTGGACAAGCTTATGCAGAATAAAAAATTTACTTATGCATTGTATTTTCAATAAGGTTTTATATGTTTTTTTTAAAATAAGGTGTAGAGTTGACTAATATATTTAAGAAGAAAGAAATAAAAGAAAAGAAATACGGAGATTTTTCAACTTAAATGTTACATATTTTATTGCATACTTCTAGACACATTTTAAATTGTTTTCAAAACCTTTAAAATTTCAAATTATTCCTAAAACTAATAAATTTTTCTTTACAAAAAGACCTAAGTATTTCTAAGTGTACTTCTGACGACTGGCCAACATTAAAAGCCAAAAGCAAATTACTCATCACATCAACGGCCAGTAAGGGTTCTCCACCCTCCTGAGCCCTGCTTCCTTTTTATTATGTATGCCATGTACAGGGATTTTAATAAATCGTTTCCTATCCCATCTGCACCGAGTAACTATCCGTCTCTCGTTGGCCAGGACATCCTTTCAGCTTGCATTTTCTCTCTTCGGGTTTTTATTAGTTTGTCAATAAAGTGCCAAAAGACGTTGATTATGATCGCCATATATGGCCTGCCTGCCTCTCTTAACTCTTATGAGTTATCCAGCTGATGGCCCCGCAGGCCAGGAAAATTTACGAGCTCAGCTCAAGCCATTTCCACAGACATATATGAGTTTGCTTATTTCCTTCCGTTTGCCATCCTTCTTAACCTGTTTCAACGAGATATATAGACTTGTCCTTGTGTTTTCTGTTATCCAAGCTCAGATGGGAGGACACTTATCAGTTTTAGAGATGAGAAAAGTTTTATCTGTGTAAATAGAACAAATGCCCAAGGGGAGAGAAGTTGGAAATTCAGAAAGCAAAATACTATACGAGATGTTATTAAGTTGGTTATTAAAGGTTTAAAATATTACTAGTTAATTTTGAATTCACAATTAAATAATGGCATTTCTTTGTTTAATCTATAAAGGCATCTAAATGAATATTGATTCATAATTAATGTCATTGCTAACACTAAATATAAACATATCTGTGGTGCAATCTTTTGTGTCAAAACATTTGTAACCTTCGCCTTGAAGCGGTTTGGGAGTTACGAGACAAGTTTCTTACATTTGTGTTCATGTTCCAGGAGCCACTTATCTATCTATACCTCCTTGTTAAGGAAGGAAGGGAGATTTTTGTCCTCTGTGTACATTTTGTAATGAATTTTTAATGCATTTAATGCAGAACCTGCATGTATTTCACACAGCCAAGCAGCAGGACTAAGCTAAGGTTGAGAGGGATTCTCCTTTAATGAAATTAACTTTTTCTTCCTTTCCACTCTAACTAAAAACTGAAATAAGCATATGCGGTTAACCTCTCAATGAGTTTTAATTATAATTGAATTACTTTTAAGTGGCTTTCAAGTGGCAAATAGTTAAGTAGAATGAAATTTAATTAAAACCATATGAAAATATTGTGATAGGGAAAGTTAAATTAGTTGATGACGAGTGTAGCTTTTTGATTTAAAATTCTTAGCGATTTCCGTGGTTTTTTCTTCGATTTTCTTCCCTTTTAAGAAATGGAAATGGCAACTTTGGAAAGAAAGTATGCTGAAGGGAAGTGTAGAGCCCGAAAGTAATTACCGATAAATATTGATAATTTTCTTTCAAACATTTAATTGAAAACTTATTAGCTTCAAAGATATTCGATATCCATTTAAACGAATCAGACACGCGCCGCGCTAGAAAATAATGATCGCAGTTTCAGATTTAATATGTCGTTTTGATTGACACTTGCATGTGTCCGTCGTGATTGAAGGCGGAAACGGATGTCATGACCGCCGCCGTTGTCGAACTTGCGGTTTTCGGGTGGCCAGGTCAACATAATTGGCCGCGTTTCCATTATAATCGTCATCGCCTGCCTAATCCTTTAATAACACATCATTTTTGGTGGCCTCGCAGGTATCCCGTTACCAAGTCGCGTGTCGTCGCTGGCTGCAGGAGTAGCAATTATGGCCATTTAATCCGAGGCCACAAGAACGGAACAGAAACTACAAATTGGTTTAGGCATTCATTCGTCTGCTTATTTGCCGCTTAAGTGGCCAGCAATCGGAAGAGAGTCCTTTCTCACGCACTCACACACCCCTCTAAATAAAAGTCCAGGAAGGGGTAGGTTTTCGTATTCGGGAATGAGGGGAAAACTTAGAAAGCAAGAGATCATCGGTGATCGTGTGGTTTTACCAACAGCCTGAAAGTATGCTTTCGAAAATAAGGATGTAAGGGTAGAATTCTACAGCGTGTAAGGTGTAGAATACATTTTACATATAGGGCCAAATGAAGAAGTATCCCTAAAAATTGTCCTTAACTGGATATTCGTTACTCCACATAATCGGTGAATTTTAGCAGAAAATGGTATACTGTTTCCCGCTTTATAATATGTATTGAAATCAGATTGCTTAGTAACCTTATGTACATCACCCATTAAAAAATTCTACTCTTAATTTAAAATTTTTGTATTTTTTATTTATTTTTCTTTCAAATCTTTTTTTATATAGTTTTTTTTTGTTTTTTCCTCTGTAAATCTTACATGATATTTATGCGCGTTTTATTTCATTTACACATAGATGTATTACAATATATATTTATAATTCTTGTTGTCTTATGAACATATTCATGAGATCATTAATGATATTTATATGTATATTAAAATATTACAGCATAATATATAAAATGTACAAGTTAAACAAAGTGATCGTCTGCTTTCGAACATATAAAACAGAAACAGAAAAATGCTTAGAACTCTTAAATTGAATTGACCAAATTCTGAATCAAACTTAGGATCGAAGTTACGATATATGTATTGTATTGTATAATATGCGAATACACGTCGTCGCTGTGTTCATAGACAACTATCTCTGTCACTGTTTTGGCACCAAACAAAAAAATTCTAAACAACAAATGGCATTTGATTCTATGATTCGAACTGCGCTGCTCCATATATATATATACAAAGTCGATGATACAAGTAACGATACTTAAATTTAAAAACGGATTAAGTCGCATTGGGTCAAAAATATATAAATTTATGTTGTGTGTGTTTCATTCTCTGATTTTCTTTTGTTCCTTTTGCTTCGTTTTTGTTTTTTCTTTAATTTTTTTTTGTTTCGAGTATTTATGGCAAACCAAAAATCGATTTTTGGTCGATTTTTGGGCGCAAGGCCACAAAACTTTACCGAGATCATTGTGAAAACTAATTAGCAATGAACCGGGGAAGGAGGGAGTCGTCCTCTCACATTTCCCAGTTCATTTGATGCAAACAAATTTACAAAAATAATTTTTCATTGGGTTTTGGATGTATAATGTAGTCTGTGTTTTGTGGTAATTATAATTCGATACATGTGTACGAGAGAAATGTTCTATTGTCTGGGTTCTGGCTGGGATCTGGCTGGGATTGGATTGGTGGGGTTTGGAGACACTTACTGGCTATACAAAAATAATATTGCTTTATATATACAATTACAAACTGGTGTCCCAAAGAGGACAGCTCAAAAAACTCACTAAACCGTAACTTAAACTCTTTTTAGAATGTAAAACTAAAACGCTTGGCGAACTTAAAACTAAAAACCTTTCATTTAATTTTTGTTTTCGGTTTCTCAGCTTAACTTTTCACGTTCTTGCTTTTCACATAACATATTATTTCTCATTGTAAAAAACGGTTGATTGTTATTATCTGTATATTGTATAAATCCATGAGATCAATGCGATTTTTGGGAATTGTTTTTTCTTTCGTTTCTTTTTCTTTTTGATTTTGATTATCTCTTACTCTTTTCGCTATGTTCGCTTTCATGTCACGGTATTTCGATTAGCATTGGAAACGCCCTGGGAAATTCTAAGCAACAATTATTGAAGTTTGGCAGCTTTTCCTCTTCTCTTTCCTTCTCATCATTTCTTTTTTTACTTTGGCTAGCTGAGCGGAGATCAATTTTCATTAATTTCCATTTGTGAGAGATCATTTATGTGTGCATTCCAAAAAAGACTGTGTAAGAACAATGGGAAAACCATCTATCTATTTTTCCTGACCAAATTTCAAAGGTTTTTGCCATCCAACTTCCTGGGCGTGTGTTGAGAGCTTAAAACTACAAAATTGTGAGACCAATTTGAAGATGATGATGAACAAACACAATGACAAATAAAAAAAAATTACATATAAACATAAATCATAAGAAATTTAACTAAAATATAACACGACATATAAACCGTAGACACAAAACATCACAAAAATGGCATAAAAACTATGTACAAAATTAATATAATGTAATTTTTTTCATTCATTTTTTTGTTGCTTTTTCTGCTGTTTGTTTTAACAATTAAAGCTAGGTGTGTGATTTTTTTGTGGGCTTGGCTTACATTTACAAAAATTCTACTAGTTAAACATATATTTAAAATATATTTTTTGTTTTTTTGCTTGCAATTTGGAATTACAAATGCGAAGACATTGAAATTGCTGTGTTATTATTTTGTTCTACATTAGAAATAAACTTTTTTTGTTCAAGAAAATGCAATTGGAAATGATTAAATGCAAAAAACAAAGATTATCAAAAGTATCTCAAAAATTGGCAGTAGTTTTCTCTCTCTTATTTTGTACTTGTGTAATTTAATTTGTAAATATCTCTTTTATATCCTTTCTTTCTTCTCTTTTGTTCAAAAAGTTGTACAAAAATAAGTGTGATTTTTTGAGTCTCTTGCCAGTCTCTAAGAGTTTTCATTTTACTTTGAGCAGTTTGAATTGTTTACGTTGAGGAAAGTACTGTTTCGTTTTTAGATACAACTTACAAATGCAATTACCATAGACAGATAGAATACATATATATTGTTCTTGTGTCCCGTCAACCTTCTTAACTTTAGGCATACACACATGTACTATATATCGGTTCATGTATCGGGGGTGCCCCAGAAATCACTAGGGTCTCACTTAAAAAGGTGTCTAAAACTATGCTACAAAATGTGTTTTCGTAAAAATAATACAATTTGC